>JAQQBS010000002.1:1854364-1888937 GCA_030347275.1 Microctonus aethiopoides | reverse complement strand
TATTTTCATAATTCTCACAATCATAAAATAAAATAATACATAAAAAATAATTTCGTATATAGTCAATAATTTAAATTCAAATACACAGTTTTATTTTTTAAAGATTATTAAAAAATAAATTACAAATTGAGAAACAAATTTTTATTTTCAGTTCATGATATATTTCAATTATTACTGACATTTAATAAAGGATTAACATGATTGTAATTTACAAGTAACGATCGAGTTTTACTTGTGTAATTTAAGTTGAAATATGAAGCAACATTCTTGTTCCTGGACATTCCAAAGTCTCCACTTGACTTTATAAGTTTTCTAATAAAAATAAATAAATAAAATATCAAAACAAATATTTAAAACGTCAACTATTTAATAAATTAAAATAATTAATTTAATCATTAAATTAAAATTATCCACATTAAAATCCATGTAAAAAATTCTTCTAAATTAATTTATCTAAAATCATTTACTATTTATTAATACATTAATATAAACTTACAGATGGGAATGTTTTAGAGATCGGTAATTCAATATGATACGTTTGCTTTTGTCCAGGTTGAACAGGGCAAGTTGTTGTTGCGCATGCGTTCCTGTCCATTCCTGGCAAGGGTAGATCGATCACTTTACTGGTCCAATAAGCGCAACTTTCCAAAGTGTCGCCCTGGAAATCTAATAAAAATAAAAATAAAAATATTTATAAATCTTAATAAAAAATATTAAATATTAAACTAAAATAAATAAATTAATTGACAAAATATTTATATAATATTTAATAAATTTAAATTCTCTTCCCTCTTAAATTTCAAATTAAATAATAAAATAAATAATTAATAAATAAATAAAAAAAAAATAAAAATATTTATAAATCTTAATAAAAAATATTAAATATTAATCTAAAATAAATAAATTAATTGACAAAATATTTATATAATATTTAATAAATTCAAATTCTCTTCCCTCTTAAATTTCAAATTAAATAATAAAATAAATAATTAATAAATAAATAAAAAAAAAATAAAAATATTTATAAATCTTAATAAAAAATATTAAATATTAAACTAAAATAAATAAATTAATTGACAAAATATTTATATAATATTTAATAAATTCAAATTCTCTTCCCTCTTAAATTTCAAATTAAATAATAAAATAAATAATTAATAAATTAATTATATAAATAAATAATACTTACTTGCAGTGTAATCAAATGAAATGCTGGCTTTTGATGGTTGTTTTATGCGACATGGTTTTGATTCAGCTGCTTCTATGCATGGATTTACTCGTACTTCATGAATTGTACAATTTAATGAAGTTCCTATAATAATTATTAAATAAAATTATTTATTTATCTATTTACTAAAACCAATAAAAAAAATTTTTTTTACAATTAATAATATATTATTTTATTAAAATTTTATTATTTACCTTCGGGATATGTACATTCTTCAAAGTTTATAATCTCTGAATTTACAAATGCCACAATTGCAAAGAGAATAATAACGTTATAACTCGTCATTTTGTCTTGTCGTTGTGAGTTGACGAAACAGAGTGAGCTCAAGTGAACATTTTATCATTTTATTCGTGTAAGCAGAGCGCGATAAACGGACACGACGAATGTAAATTGAGTCATAGGTCAATTGAGATAGTATTATGTGTCTTCTTTTATCCCTCAACACAAATCAACACTCAGTTTTAATATTATAAATTGTCTCATTAATTTTTCTTTATACATTCAATTATTTATTTTTTTTCTATCTTCTTTTTCTTGTTTCATACATGTACATATATTTTTTTTAATCTTATCATATTGAGATTGAAGCAATGCAATTAGGGAAATATAATAAAATCTGCTTTAATATATTAAACTCGTGATATTATTATGAAAATTTAAATAAATCAATTTAATTATTAATATTTTTATTTTTTAATTTTTAATATTATTATAAATTATCGTTATTTATTGGATAAAAGATATTAACTACGCAGTGAAGTTTCGGCCTGTCAAAGAACCAGTCAACTGGATATTAAAAGATTACTATTAAAAGAATAATTGAACGCAATTGTTAAATTATGCATTTCCTGTTCAAAACTGGACCAACTCATGCTCTTTGATCATTGCTTTGCAGACTTTATTGTGTATAATACGCTAAAAAATTTGTCAATATAATTTTATTTCACATTGCTTTATTAATATTTAAATTATAAAAATATTTATATAATATTTTGTAATAGTTTTTAAATTTATGGAATATTTTTTTTATGTAGAAATAATTATTATTTCATTGAATTATATCGAATGATGTCGAGGGTTTGAAAGTGGCATAAGGTCATAGTGATGATCAAAGAGACAAATGTTGCTGGGTTATAATTAAAATATGTATATATACACTCGTCGTTGTAATTTATTGCGATCGATAATTGAGTCAGTATATCTTTATCTGTTTCTATATTTAGTGAATCAACAGGCGGAAGTGTGAATAAATAAAATTTTTGTTTTAAAAATATTCCAAAGAATTCGAATTAATTTTATTAAATACAAGTAATAATAAATTTTTTTTTTTTTTATTTATATTTAATTATTAATTGATAAATTAATGGGTAGTGGAAATTTAATTAGTTTATTTGTAAAAATGATAGAAACTAATCAGATGAGAATAATAATTAATAGAGCTATTGTTGTACAACAATTATCAGTTAAAAATTGTGTTATTTAGTTGAATTTATAAATTTTTATTTTTTTTTATTTATTTATTTAATTATTCATTAATTTTTTTTATTGGATATATATTACACGATTAAACAAAAAGTGATAGCAAAACATTCGGTAACTCTTTGGCAAATAATTCGCATGATTAAAAATTTTTTCATTTTATTTTATTTAATATTTTTTTATTTTTTTTTTATTTTTTGTTATTTATTCCAAACTTTCTGTATTTATTTATTTATTTTTTTTTTCCACTTTGTACTTTAGTATACATACCATATACAAACATTGATACCGTTTGAAATTATAAAATTAAGAACGTATTATTTATTTTTATCATTTAGTTTCAGTTTAAGTATAAAAAGCCTAAGAAAAAAAAAAAAAAATACAAACTTTTGATTAATACTGAATTTTTTCGGAATGATTTAATTTATACGGATATTTCTGAGGTTAATTTTAAATAAGTTTTTCACCCCAGCCACCCAACCAGCATCTCATTCATTAAATTCAAACCACATAAATGGGATCTTTGCAGACTGATATTCTAGCTTCCTGTAATATTCTCAATCGTGGTCCCAAAGGAACACCCATTTTTTGCAGTCTTTCCTCACTCAAATACGGTAATTCAACCATTCCAACTTTTTCTTTTTCAAACGCCGCCGCATATTTCTAAAGCAAAATCAAAAAAATAAAAATAAATAAATAAAAATGTGAGACAGGAAAAATAATAAATAAAAATAAATATAATCCAATTAAATTAATACGATAAAATAAATTGAATGATAAATGAAAAACAAAATAAAATAAAATTCACCTCATAGCCAAGTTCTCGTAAAAATAGTCTTATCAATGGTGGCTCTGTACCAAAGAATTTTGTAAGTTTTTTAACTCTTGATGGATTTGACAGTGCTGGTAATTCTGAATCTTTAATTAATGGCTGAGATTGTGATCGCACCATAGCCATACTTGTTTGTGCTCTCAGTGCTGCAATTTCACCTCTGATATTTTCCATTTCTTGAATCATCAGATGTTGAGTTCTCATTTCTGAGGACAAATGAGCAACTGATCGCGCTAATGTCACTACATGAGATTCCAATCGTTGAAAACGTTTGTTAATACTCTTAACGTCCTTTGTTTTTTTCATTCGATCGTCAATAATGTGAGAACGTCTTTTGTCATGGTGTCTTGCTATTGGTCGTGATGAAACTGAAGACGTTGGCAATGAAGAGACAGATCCATAACTTGTTAATCCTCGTGCTTTTCTACGTTTTTTTACACTTCCACCAAGCAACTTTAAAACCTTTAATAGTAAATAATAAAAATAAATTTATAAATATTCTTTGTATTAAACAATTTATTAGTAGTATTTATTTGGAATATATTTTATTTACTTCGCTGTACATATTTTCCAATCCTTCCAATTGTTTTCTTATTGTCCTCGCGTCATTTGTACTCAAATCCGAATCGCTTCGATCCAACATTGAATCTAAATCAAGTCCTGTTGTCGTTGACGTCACATCAGTCGCTTCAACACCAAAAACTACTTGAACAAACAAAGAAAAAAAATATACAATAATATAAAATGTAAATGTGAAATAAAAATTTGTAATGAAAATATAAAAAACTAAAAGATTTTTTCATGTTTATATGTTTGTATATATAAATATAATTTAAACTCACGATGAGAAAACTTCTTTGCGACATCTTTCTTTGATGTAGAAGCACCACGGTGCTTTGTACCACTTGGAAAACTCCTCTTATCCGTTCCTTTCACATATTCACCGTATGTTGGTTTTGCTCCATATGGCAAACTAGGTATAAAATGACAAACAAATAAAGATAAAAAGATAAAATTCTATTAAATAAAATATGCAATAATAAAAATATTATAAAATTTACTTTTATGTTTTTTATAAAATTTATAAATTGTAAATTTGATTATTGGTTAATTTTTGGAATGTAATTAAATTTTGTGTGTATGTGTGTAATTTTACCTTGAGGAATATCGATTACGAGGAATTCGTGGGCTGCCATGAGGTGAAAGTGGTGGCAATGGAGGTGTCACTGAGGACACACTCTCTGACAAAGTCGAATGAGCCATTGCAGGAACATCCCTTGGCTCGAGAATACTTCGTAATTCAGATTCTACAATGTCTACCCATTCGGTATCTCGTGCTAAAAATTCGTTGAATATTAAAGTAGAAAAAGAGAAAAAAAAAGATATTAATTAAAGAGTTTAATTAAATTAATTTTGGGGGTTTTTTTTTTTTGTTAATTCTTCATGACATTAAATTTACCTTGAGGAATTTGATCTTCTGGTGGTGGTCGTCTACCACTAGAATAAACCGCTGATCCTCTACCCGAGTCAACATTGCTCGAGCTTTGTCCAGCTTTATCGTAATCCGATCCCGAGCCCTGATTTTGAATTTTCAAACGTGATATACCATTATCAATGTCGTCTCTTCTACCATCTTTTGATTCTCGACTTTGATAATTAATTTCCAATCTTCTTGTTGTCTCTTCAATTCTTTTTGTTGTCTCATGTAACTGTGACACATTATCTTTTCTTGTATAATCATTATTATCAATCACTTTATTTAATGAATCATCTTTTATTTGTGATTCATCAATTCGTCTTTGATTATTTTGATCTTTGCTATTTAATTCACCACCAATATCTTGACACAATTCAGAATTCACTAGCTGTGAATCTTTTTTTCCTACCATTCCCATATCATTATCTCGTCGATTACCAAAACTAGTTTCAGGCCGTAATTCATCATCTTTTCTTCGTGAATTTTCATTCCTATCATATTCCTGTTGCTGTTTACGATTCTCCACAGTTATTTCATAATTTTCATTTCCACCCATTGCATTAATATTTTTCTTAACATTATCATTTTCATTATCATTCCTTTCATCTGCATTTCTATCATCATGATATAATTGCGGTTGAGAAACAGCTTTCTCCATGCATTTTAATGAATTTTTTCGATGAAAATCATTATCCTGATTGTTCTCCTGTTTCATATAAATTTGCGACGATGGCGCTGGATATCGTGGTCTACTTTGATTATAATGATAGTAAACCTCTTGACCAGGCAATCGAACATCCAAAGCCTGGCGTGATGTACTTGGTAAATCAATTTGCGAACGTGATATTGTTTGTCGTGCTTGCTGATATTGTTGATACGAAACACCGCCAATAAATTGTGATTGTTGTGCACGTATCGCTGATCTTGGACTCTGTTGCTCTGCGCCCAATTGTTGCTGCTGATGTAATTGTTGAATTAATTGTCGTTGATGCATATTTTGAACATGCTGATGAGAAAATCTTGGACTATTAAGTATTTGCGATTGATGTAATAATTGTTGAGGGCTTTGATAATTTTTATTAACAACATTTGCGGTTATTGGCTGCATTGGCAAACCGTGTTTTCCAACTGGTGGAGCTTGAATCTGTGACATGGTACCACCACCATTTGGTCCTTGAACAACATAATCACCACGCGATGGTACTTGTTGTTGATTGTAAGTAGACACTTGGGTTTGATGTACTGTTTGAACACCACCCGGTGGTGTAATGTGGCTCACATGCAATTGTGCCGATTGACCTGGTAAACTTGGCTGTACTTGAGCAGCTGTTTGTAATTGTCCAGGCAAAGGAATTATATTCTGCTGTGGTGATTGATAATATTGCTGATTATATTGCTGTTGTCCATAATTATTTTTTGGAAAATGTTGCATATTAATTGGTGGCGGATCATGAGCTCTAGCTTTACCATAAATTCCATCATTTTTTTTTAAATCATCTTGATCTATGTCAATGCTACGACTTGATTTACCAATGTCCTCCATTACATTATTCAAACTCACTTGACGCTCTGGCTCAATGTCCTTTCTTGATGGCCCAAAGCGACTTGAAATCATGTCCTTGATTGTGTGATATGTTTTAGTTAACGTTTTCGTACGTTCATCATCAGTTTTAACAATTCTTGGCACTGCGCCAGTCGATGTGGACCTAAAAAATTAAATACAAAATAAAATTCATTATAAATATTAATCTTAAAATAATATAAAAAAATAAATAAATAAATAAATAAATTAATATTATTTTTTTACTTACGAATAATTTTCGTGGCTTTGATAATTTTGTGGAGTTTCTTGTCTGTGCTCAGGCATTTGATTCGCCTTAAAAAAAAAAATAAAAATATATTGTATATGTAATATATATATTTAAATAAAATAAATTTACAGAATAAAATGATAAAAGACGATGATATATTATTGTATTTTAATATTATAATGCTTGTATATATTTCTCTGTGAGCAAGTGCTTATTCCTGGACGCGTACGTGTCTCTCAAACGTGTTACCTGTCTCAGAGCGATAATTTCAAAGTCCTCAACCGTGCGCCGAATCCCGGAAAGGAATACGACTTGAATAACAAGAGTTTCTTCATGGCGACAGCGACCGAGTGTTCGTGGATAAGATTCTCATGTCCGACAGTTGTCCTACGCACTTGGCATACGGATAAAAACACAGAAAATTTTCCCTACATAATGTTACACACATCTTTCATACGTATATCGCCCAGTAGAAAAATTTTACATACATTTATAAATATTTATCTACAGTTACATATTTATTCAAAAATTTAACGAGAAGATATATGACCGTAAAATTACATTACCGTAAAATAATAACTATCATTAATGATCATTAATATTATTACTATTAATAATTAATATTGTTAGTAATAATAATAATAATTATTATTAATTATTAATATTATTACTATTAATAATTAATATTGGTATTAATAATAATAATTATTATTATTAATTATTAATATTATTACTATTAATAATTAATATTGTTATTAATAATAATAATTATTATTATCAATTATTAATAATATTACTATTAATAATCAATATTGTTATTAATAATAATAATAATAATTATTATTAATTATTAATATTATTACTATTAATAATTAATATTGGTATTAATAATAATAATAATTGTTATTAATTATTAATATTATCACTATTAATAATTAATATTGTTAGTAATAATAATAATAATAATAATAATAATAATAATAATAATAATAATAATAATGATTAATTATTAATATTATTACTATTATTAATTAATATTGTTATTAATAATAATAATTATTATTGTTAATTATTAATTTTATCACTATTAATAGTTAATATTGTTAGTAATAATAATAATTATTATTATTTATTATTAATATTATTATTATTATTATTTATTCAGTGAAAATAGTATAGAGGATATGACATACATATATATAAATGTATGTACATATATATGAGAGATTATATTAATATAGAAAGTGCATATTTGTAAAGCCAGCACCCTTAGTAATGTTTATATCAAAAAAATAGTTTGGAATTTTTTTTTTCTATCGATTTTATGGAGATGATTTTTTACCCTCAAATATGTAAAGAAGAAGAAGAAAATGTTTATTTAATCATTTCCATATGTTTCCCCGGATATATTTTTACATGTATATATTTATGAATATGTGTAATATTTATACACAGTTGGTTTTTTCTGTTTTATTTTCGTTCTTTTGACGTTTTATATCTTGGACTATCGTTCCCAAGGGTCTTGAAAATCCATCTATTTTCTTCGTCTTAGCAATCCATTTATTTTTACAGCACTGCATGATTTTTATGACAGTATAGAGGATACGACGAGAACGATGATGACGAATTTTTTTCTCCTTTCACCTATGTGTGTACTATTATATTTAGCTATGTACTTTTATTAAGTACATACAGTATACATATTATTGTTTTTTTCTTTTTGTATTTTTTTTTTTTTTTTATCGTTGGCTTTCATAATAATTGCGTTGTTCAGGACAATAGCAAACCTCCCACGGGACAATTATACAGCTGATATGCATTGGTACACGACTTTGCCACTATATACTGTATCGTTGATGTTAGAGTTTATTGTTAGATTGCAAAAGTCCCATGTTTTATTTATTTTTACTCTTTTTCCTCTTGATTTTATTTCCTTTTGCGAACAATCACTTTGAAATTATCCAGTGAAAATAGTCCAAACTTGTCACGAATTAATTCCAACATGGATAAATATTTTTATTTACCATATCACACAATAATATGTATTTATTTGCCATATCACACAATAATATATATTTATTTGCCATATCACACAATAATATATATTTATTTATTTATTTTATTTATATATTTATTTATTTTATTTATTTCACCTGTCGCTGATGATAATTCGAGACAAGCCAAAGAATGAAATGGAATAATTTAAAAAATATTTCAGAATTTAAATTTAATATTTAATATTATTGTCAAAAGTGTGTCAAAATACTTAAACATTTTTATTTCATTTCCAATTTTTTTCTATACATATATATTAATATTTATATGTATATATATACTGTAATTTTTTTTTTATTTTGTATTTGTAGAGTCAAACATTGAAATGTATGTTTAGAGAGTTTATATTTGACGAGTAAATAAATTGTATTTTATTTTTTTATGTGTCTCGTACTATCACCATATGTCACTGACTCGTTTATTAAATTCTCCCCACAAGGAAGTTATATATATTCGCTCGAGTTCACAACATCAGAAACCGATTTATTCATGTCTTTAACACACGCATCAGTCGACAAATGCGTACATACACACACACACACACACATACACACAAGCAAAAACACAAAATCTGGAACAAGTTAAATCGCTTTTATGGATATATTTACAGGTCACATACGGAAAAACTATTCTTTAATAGAAGATTCAAGTAAATATTTCTCACCAAGCCTTACATGAAAATACACATCTACACATTGTCCCTCGCATGATAATTCCACAACGCAATATATATGTAGCACAATTAACTTTTTATATAATATTTTATTTTATATTTCTATTTTATATTTTTATTTCTCTTCCAACTAAATAAAGATTACTTATAAAATATATCTAGGTCATTTCTTTACACTTATTTATATACACGTATATGTACCTAACACATACATATATATATGTATATAATATAATATTATTAATTATAATTAATTGGAAATACCTCTTGAACCCAAGCTTGCTGCTTGACTGGTGCATCAGGAGCAATTGCAACTCTACCTGCACTTCTTTGTTTATTATATTCATGAAGAATTGGAATCTTTGTGTTTTTATCTGTCGATGTTAATATAACCTCCCGTTCAATCTATCAAAAGAAAAAAAATATATATACATATAAAAATTAATTAATCCATGAATTAATAATAATTACTTCACAAGAAAATAAAATATAGAAATATATTTTATGTGAAATTATTTACTATTGTTATCACAATTTATTAATTGTATCTATATATATATATATATATATATATATATGTATATATTTATACTCATACATATATACATAATTACTCTACTGTGTTTCTAAGTCATAAGGAACAAAAGTATAATAAATATATTACTACATAATATTTACACGCGAGTGTATTCAGTGTGAACTAATTCCACTATTGTAATGTTGTATTACAATATTAAATTATTTTACACTTTGAAATATATATTTATGTGTATGTATGTGTTAAATATGTATTTGTCTATGTATTACAATTTTAGTTAGTGTTCTATATGCACTTATATATAGTGTATATATGACAAATATAAAGGAAAAGTGACGCGTGTGATACATATCCGAATGGCAATCACATTGTCGTTTCCGGTAAACGGTATCCCAATGGTTTATGTATATGTATATGTATGTATGTATGTATGTATTTGTATATCCAATGTATCTTTGTCTTCCGCGGTGAATATATAGAATACAAGGGGAATATAACTACGTCTTGAGAATATTCCCAAGAAACGTAACGCAAAGAGTATTTGCAGTTGATATACACGCCTTTTTCTATGTACTTTATTTGTTTATATGTATTGTATGTATTTATATGTATATGTGTGTATGTATGTGTGTAGATTGTGTGTGATGTAGTAAGATATTGCTGCCAAAGATTTCACCACGAGGTGTTGTGAATAAAAATGGTTATATTAAAATTATTTAACGTGTGTATTTCATCTTGACTGTTAATTAAATTTTTAATTTTGTACACACGACGAACGGATTATGAAATCAGTTGATTATTTATGTCTACATTTATTAGTGTATGTTGAGTGAATTATATGGTATGTATGGTTTAATTGAATTAAATGAATAATTTTTATTTATAGAGATCATATATATTTAAAATATTTTTTTTTTTTTTTTGGTAGAGGTGAGAAAATAATTTTTTTTTTTTTTTTTTTCTATTAGTTACCGGGAATTTGTTGCTGTGAGTTTGGAGATTGGGTGTACGTTGATTTGACGACTGTTCTTCACCGTATAATGGTGGCATTCTGTATTTTGGTCCACAACTATTTTGAGTTAATTCTAAATTTATTTTGGTATTTATGCTGTTATTATTCGACATCGACTTCGATGATGATATCGTTTTGTTGATCGTTTCTTCATCTGTAAATAAATAAACAAACAAATAAATTAATTAATTAATAAATAAATAAATAAATAAAATATAATCAACTGCAATTATATTTTAATACATATTTAAACCAATTTTTTAAATTAGAAAAATCGTCAAAGTGCAATCGAGTTATTATTAATTATCAAATATTATTATTATTAATAATAATAATTATTATTAATGATTAATATTATTACTATTAATAATTAATATTATTACTATTAATAATTAATATTATTACTATTAATAATTAATATTATTATTATTAATCATAATAATAATAATAATTATTATTATTATTATAATAAATGATTAATATTGTTATTAATAATCAATATTATTACTTTTAATAATTAATATTATCATTACTAACTATTTTTATTGATGATTATTATTATTAAAATTAAAAATCAATATTGTTATTAATAATTAATATTATTATTATTAATTATTCATATTATTATTAATAATTAACATTATTATTACTAATTATTGATATTATTATTGTTCATTATTAATATTATTATCATTAATAATTATTAATTATTAATTATAATTTTTTTTTTTTATTAGAAAAATGAATAAATACTCATATTTAATAATTTATATCTTTTATTATAAATTATATGTATATACCTCCTTCTTTGTGATTTTGTCGTCTGAGACGATTTTCTTGTTTGACTTTACGAACTGTCGTACCCATTGCATACGCGTGTTGGCTGACCATGTCTATCAATTTCTACTCGTTAAATAACACCGCCCCTTATATTATTTATTTTTCGACTAATCTAACACTACATAAAAATAATTTATACACCGTCTAAATATATTCAATTGGTTATAAATAATTCAGTCAATCAATTATTTAACACAATGAAGAAAAAAAAAAAAGAACAATACTATTTTAAATAAAGAAAATAAAAATACAATAGATCTTTGAATGTATAGAAAAGAGACTACTGAAGTGACTCGACCAAGTTGTACTGAACCAAGAGAACACCACAAACTTTCCATTGAGCCAACGTTCCATACACGGTGTTCCGCTGTTCTGACTACATTTCCGGTATCATCCCACCACAATCGTCTTAGTAAAAATCATTCTTTTGGCTCCGTAACACCAGTTATATACGAATATCCTTTTATACATATGTGTATACACAAGACACGTTAGAAGAAAAAGAAGAAGAAGAAATTTTAATTTATTCAAATATCCATAAACCGTGTAGGTACGCCCTCGTGCGTTCATCAAATAGCTCAAGCAATATAGGTTCATGGACCTTAATCCCATGCATGAAGACACCTAGTTTACTTAATAACAATTAATATTTTTTTTTTTGTATTTTAAATTAATATTTTATTTTAAATTATTTTTTGTATTTTAAATTATTTTTTATATTTTAAATTATTTTTTATATTTCAAATTAATTTTTTATTTTAAATTAATTTTTGTATTTTAAATTAATTTTGTATTTTAAATTATTTTTTATATTTCAAATTAATTTTTTCTTTTAAATTATTTTTTTATTTTAAATTATTTTTTGTATTTTAAATTAATTTTGTATTTTAAATTATTTTTTGTATTTTAAATTAATTTTTGTATATTGAATTATTTTTTGTATTTTAAATTAATTTTGTATTTTGAATTATTTTTTGTATTTTAAATTAATTTTTGTATATTGAATTATTTTTTGTATTTTAAATTATTTTGTGTATTTTAAATTATTTTTGTATTTTAAATTAATTTTTTATTTTTAATTATTTTTTGTATTTTTAATTATTTTTTGTATTTTAAATTATTTTTTATATTTCAAATTAATTTTTTCTTTTAAATTATTTTTTTATTTTAAATTATTTTTTGTATTTTAAATTAATTTTGTATTTTAAATTATTTTTTATATTTCAAATTAATTTTTTATTTTAAATTATTTTTTGTATTTTAAATTATTTTTTATTCATTCAATTTTTTTCCTCTATTTTATTTTCCTATTCGAATTATACAATTTATATAATTAATACCAGAATGAATTATAATTGATTTGATTAAATAACAATTCTACAAATTTATTTTGATTATGTCAGTGATGATATTTACTGTTGGACTTAATGATTATTTTATTTTTTTATTTTTATATTTAATTTTTTTTCTTTCATTCTTATTCTAGTTTGAGATACTTTGCTTGGATTATAAGACGTGGAAGTACGCCTGGGTGAGTACGAGAATCGCTCCAGCCGAGCATAGAGGTCCGGTCGTCTCCATACGCGTATTTTTTTTATACAATATATGAACACAGGTATGTCTTATATGTTTGTATGTATATATTTTTATATATATACTTTTCCAACTCTTCATTGTCCTTACTATATTTTCAACTATAATGTGTGTATGTATATGCACTTGTAAACCAACGTATTTTCTCACGACATTAACAGAGCTACTGAATTTATTTATTTTTTTTTTTTTTAATTCATTTTGTCGAATTAACCACAATAATCAGTTCGTTGAATTTTTTTTATTTATCATTGCCACAAAAACATTCACCTTGTTCGTAAAATATATATATATTTTTCTTACATGATATGCAAATTTAAACTATACTTATACATATATACACGATAATTTCTTGCGATTATCGAGATTTCAAATGCTGTTGAGTTAAATGAAAAATTCTTGATGAAAATAATCTTGTTTTCTCTCTTTGGCCTTGAATACTTGTTTTGCGTATGTGTATATATGTGTGTGGTTGTACAAACACGTTTTGTATTTTGCTACGATATTTTTCACGATCGATCACAGCAAATACAAGAGAAGAAAATAATCCAAACGATTTATTAAAAAATAAAATTTATAAACACAGAAAAATAATTAAAATTATTTTATCCCAATAAATATTTTCAATAATCTCAATATAAAAATTAATTATTCAATCAATTAAATATATAAAATATACCATTACATATTATTTATATAAACAATTCTCAATCAAATTTATTTTAATATAAATTAAATTAAATTAAATAAAATTAAAAATATTTTTAAAATCTAAAATAACAAATGAATATTTAAATTTTAATTTATTATAAACTATTGATAATTTTCATCGCTTAACATCTGTCATTCATTGAATAATATAACGGTACATCAACATAATTTTATTTTATTACTCGTCTCAAAAATTTATTTCCTTTCCAATCATTCTACATATATATAAATGTATATAACAATTTTACATTGAAATTCACGTAAGAGAATACCGTTAAATGTCCAACCGATTCTAATCTCAATATAACTTCTTCGTATCGCGCATGAAATATTTTTATTCACTAAATAAAGAATAGCAAAAAAAAAAAAAAAATAATAAAAATAAATAAATAAATAAAAAAAAAATTCTCATCTCCTTGAATGAAATTACCGGAAAATATCTACACACATATATATATACACATAAATATATACTTAGGTATGTATAAAAAAAATATAAAAAAATAAATTTCTCTTAGCAGAATTTTTCTTTTGTCTCGTTATATTTTTTTTCATTCATCTCTAACGATGATGAGAAATAAAAGAAATAAAAAATATTAATCGTTCTAGACCGGTTTGTATACCTATATATAAGTGTATATATGTAGTAAATATATAGAAAATTGATGTGCTTGCACGTTAGAGAGAAACAGGTTGGCTAAACTATACATTTACGTACGTATAGTAGAACGATTTTACAAAATGATCTAGGATTCTACACCTGTCATGACTCCTGATCCTTGTTCACTCTGTCACACACATACATATATGTATATATATATAATATATATAGATAAATGTATATGTATCATTCCTACAAGTAAATAATTGTAATATATATCGCCATTGCAGCACAGCTGCCATCACTTTGATCGAGTAAATTTATATTACTCACGCACACACACAAGTATATATGTATGTTTGAATGAACAAACGCGCGTGGCAGTGCAATGAACGTACAAATACATCTAAAGGATAAAATAAAAAATAAAAGAAACAAAGGCAGAGATAGATAAATAAATAAAAGAGAGAAAAAGAAAAGAAAATAAAGAGAAATTAATTTTTTATATTTATTTATTTATTTAATTTAATTTTTATCAGTGGTTGATGTTTATTTTTTTTTTTTCATTTAATTGATGGGTATTTATTGATGGTAGAATGTTGAGAATAAAATTAATTTCGTTGTGTTGTTTGTAGTAATTATTATAAGAGTGTTATTTAAATTTTTGTAAAATTGTTTTGGTTTATCACGTGAATGATGTGTTTATTTAATAAAAATAAATATGTATATGTAATATGTATTTGTGTTATATGGCCAACTGCGATATACTCGTTCAACCAGTTCCTTTGCGCATGAAAGAAAGAAGCGTTTTCACTTTTAAATGATCTGCCACCTCCGTTGAAATATATTATCAAACGCGTAAGTTTGATGATTCATTTGTGAATACGTCGACAATTACATACAACGTAAATTTATTTTAATTTTTTTTATGGTGTCTCTCATCATCATCGATAGACAGACTATAATATCCCATCATTTATTTATTTTAATTATTCTCAAATAATATATGCATTGGTATATACTGATGTTAACTTGCATGTTAATAAAAAATTTTTTTATTACACGTCGACGTATGTATATATTAACTATGAATAAAATCCATGTAACATTTTCATGTGCCGAGACAATAGAGCTATTGATAACTTTACAACCCATCACGCAAGTAGAAAATAAAGCAAGAGCGAAAGGAATGAATAAAAAAAAATAAATAAATAAATTTAATTTATTATCAATTATTAATTCTTCAGAAAAATTTTTTTTTTTTAATAATCATAGATAAATATCTGCTTACCTGAATTATTTATTTAATAGTCCGCTATGATTTTTCATTGCACATACACACCACTCATCAAATTGTTTGTGATTAATAAAATAAATACTTTCCTTAAAAGTGAATTTAAAATTTAAAATTTCATAAAATTTAAAAATTCTCAAACACTTCACAAATAATCAAATTTAATATTCATTCATAAACATATATTTGCATTAATTATTAATTAATATAATCCACATATATCACCACAGATAAAGACACTGAAGCGAAAATAAAAATAATGAATAAATTAATAATAATAAATGATAATAAATTATATTAAATATAATAAATATGAATTATAAATGAAGTAAAAATGTGGCTTTGTCGCGGTGCGTCAAGCCGGTTATCCACACGCCCGCTAAATGCCGCCACGGATGGTGGAAGAGGAGAAGACTTTGGGGCCCTAGTAGAATTTACTGTACACTGTATACTGTATAGTAAAGAAGAAGGAGAGAAGTTGCGGACGGGTTGGTTGGGGGGGGCCTGAAAAACGAAGGCAACGTAAATGCGTGGATGAAGGACCGACCGTGAGTCCCCGCAACTTGCGCCCCACTCTTTCTCACTATATTCTTTATATAAAGTCCCGCTTTCAAACTACTACTATACACTCACGCCATTGTCCAGGTTATATGTCTTGTATGTTATCCATGTAACATATTATACATGGATATGTATATGGATGTATATGAAAAATAATCCCCGACCTAAGTCTTTATGTTGAATGTTATAGTGGAAAATTAATATAAGTGGAGGGATTTATACTGGATTTATATTTATATTAATATGGAGTTGTGTTTGATTTTTTTATGTTTGTTGTGTTATGATTGCTATGGAAATTAAAGTCGCATTGGTTTAGGTTTAATGTATATATTGAGAATTAATAGAATAAATAATTATTTTATGTATTAATTATTTGAGTTTATTTATTTGGGAATGTTTTTTATTATACTTTTGAGAATTTATTTAGAGTGATGGGGTTTGTTTATTGTGTTTATAGTGGAAGTAATTATTTTATCTGTTGACATGTAGAATATATATTGTATTTTAATTTTTGTTCATTTATTTTATTTTATTTTAATTTTTGTATTTTTAATTATTTTTATTCATTTTTATTGTGGGTTAGGGAAGCATTGCATTTTTATTACTCATTAATATATATATATATGTATAGGATAATTTAATTATTTATTTGTTTGTGTAGAATATATTTTATTTTAATTTTTGTTCATTTATTTTAAATAATTTTATTTTCATTTTTATATTTTCAATTATTTTTATTCATTTTTGTTGTGATTTAGCGAAGTATGGAATTTTTATTATTTATTAATATATATAGGATAATTTATTTATTTATTTGTTTATGTAGAATATATTCCTTTTTAATTTTTATTCATTTATTTTATTTTATTTTAATTTTTGTATTTTCAATTATTTTTATTCATTTTTATTGTGGGTTAGGGAAGCATTGAATTTTTATTATTTATTAATATATATAGGATATTTTATTTATTTATTTGTTTGTGTAGAATATATTCTATTTCAATCTTTGTTCATTTATTTCAAATAATTTAATTTTTATTTTTATTTGTTGATATGTAGAATATATATTTAATTTTAATTTATGTTTTTTCAATTATTTTTATTCATTTTTATTGTGAATTAGAGAGGCATCGAATTTTTATTATTTATTAATATACAGAATATTTTATTCATTCATTCATTTATTTATTTATTTATTTATTTATTTATTTATTTATTTATTGAGTGGCTGATTTATTTCAATTAGCTTACCTTGCATTGAAGCAGTATGCAAAAGTTGTTTCTGAAACAGAGAAACAGGTGTGTATTGTAAAATTTTTGTCTGGTGAGTTTGAAAGCAGGTGCACAACATGAGAATAAAGAAAAGAAATAAAATAAAAATAAAAAAAAAGAATAAAAAAGTAAAACATAAAAAAAAAAAAAAAAAAAAAAAAAAAAAAAAAAAAGAAACAACAACTTTTGCATACTCACATGTTGAAAAGATTCTTGATTCAGATTTCCCATTCGTATAATAATAATTGTGCACTAATTAAATCAAATAAAATATATTCATATTCAAAAAATTTAATTTATAAAAAATAATAAAATAAAATTATTATTAATTCATAATTATTTTATTAATTTAATTATGAAATTATTTCAATAAACAAGAAATAGAAACAATGGAAATGGCTGTCGACACAGCCACGAAGTATTTATAAATATATTTATTCTGAACAAGCTGAAGACGAAGAAGAAGAAATAACAGAAGAAGAAGAAGAAGAAGGAGCTTGGAAAAAAATAAAAACAAAAGGCAAATACATATATATTATATACATACATATAACAAGAAGCCAACATCAGTGCGAAATTTATATATAAAGTTATGTGTGAGTCTGTATAACTTGAGTAAAAGAGAGTTTCGTGATCCACAACCATTATATTCTGTTGGAGCACTACATTTTCTCACGAAAGATATATACCCCAGTCTCTATATGTATGTATATAATTATATGTCTAGCTTGTGCTCTTGAAATCCTCTGGCTATATGTATACATATATGTATATTCGTAGATATTGCTAAATATTTTTTTGGCCAACACAAAAATTATATATAAGAAACTTTATAATATATCTTTAGCAAATCCGCAGAATTAAATCTAATTTCGATACTTAAATATATTCTCAACTATAAATACATAAATATGTATATGTATATGTATATATGTATGTGTTTATAGTGGAGTTAATTATTTTATCTGTTGGTATATGAAATATATTTTAGTTTAATTTTTGTTTATTTATTTTAAATAATTTTATTTTTATTTTTGTATTTTCAATTATTTTTATTCATTTTTGTTGTGAATTAGGGAAGCATTGAATTTTTATTATTTATTGATATGTATGGGATAATTTGTTTATTTATTTCTTTGTGTAGAATATATTTTTTTTGAATTTTTGTTTATTTATTTTAAATAATTTTATTTTCATTTTTGTATTTTCAATTATTTTTATTCATTTTTGTTGTAAATTTATAGGAATTCGAATTTTTATTATTTATTTATATATATAGGATAATTTATTTAATTGTTTATATATCTATACATATTTTTATGTATAAAAATATATATTTATTAATTTAAATTTTTTTATTCAATATCAAACATTTTTTTATCACATTTGAGTATTATTTATTTTTTTATTTTTATTCTCTTATTGTGTTATAATTAAAAAATTCATAAATTACTTTTTATAAAATATCTACGGATACATATCTCAATTTTGTACTTAAAAATTTTACTGTTGATTATTTTTATTAATTTTTATTATATTCAAATTGTATATTTGTAATTATATTTCTTGTCATTAATTACTCGGTAGGTCATTTTAATTCCCAGATTCACTTTGTATGAAATAAAAATAACTGTTTTTGTATATATATCTACACATACATATGTATTACAACACGTGGGAATTTCGTAAATTACCAACGTGGGTTTTGTAAATAATTGATTGAATTAATTAAAAGGAAATCTAAATCAATATCCAACGTTTTAGGGATAAATTTCTTCTACAGTAAATTATATTATTTATTTGTATATGCGTAGAAAATATTCGATTTCTATCATATACATGACTGTGTGTATATACTTCCGTGACAACCTGACTAATACAATAAGATTTCGGTAAAGAAAACCTCAACAAAACGAAAAAAAAAAAAAAATACAAAGCTTTACAATCTGCGGTAACGTCCGAATATCCATCACAAAATAAAATGCCTTCAGCCATTTCCACTGTTTCTTTTTTATACATATTCTCATCCCTCCTTTCCTTTTGTTAGTTCCATTCCCACCTCAACAACTCAAATACCCCTACACATAAATACACACACAGCTAAATAACTTACCTCACATTTAAAAATTAATTCAATAAAACATTTTTAATTCTCATTTTAAAAATATAATTATTTCATTTTATTATTTAAATTCTATATAATTTAACTATATTATTAATTATCATACCCATCAACGTAGCGGATTAATTAATTATTTTATTCATAATTAAATAAATTTACTTTATTTTAAATTTGACAATTGTTTTTTTATTTTTATCATATTATATTTTCATTATTATTTTCTTTTTATTACCGTCAATTTATAAAGATAAATTATACCTAAATGATTTATACAGTCACCACACGTTTTCTCAATGTGAGTTTGTGTATGTGGGTGAGTTAAAGTAAAAGAGCGCGTGCGAATTCTCAACATGGACGATAGAGAGCGAGTAAAGCATCAAAAAAGAAGAAAAAAATATTTTTTTTTAGATATAAGTGTCAGTATATGTACACATATAGACATAAATATATTTATGTGTATGTATCTATATGTATGTGTGTATGTAGTATGTATATATATACATATAGAGGATGAATAAAAAAAATAAAAAAACCTAAGGGGAATCTACATTTGGGGCGCAAGCGCGTACTGTGGGGTTTATTACTATCGGCTTCAGTCTCAGTTCGCCTGGGCTGTAGAAAGCATCTCACAAAATTAATACAATATCATTTCGAGTTTTTCAACCCCTCGTGAAAGCCACCAGCACTTTATTTATATTTATTTCATTAACTATTAATAAAAAATTGAGATAATATAAAAAATATATTTCTTTTATTAATTTCTAAATTACTTGAAATATAAAAACAATTTTAAAAATTAATTAGTAATTATTATTTATTATTTGTGATGGTGAATGAGAAATATATTCTATCAACACATTTGTAATAATGTAAAAATAAAAAAGAAAAACATTATTGACGTGACATATTTTTTTTTTTATATTTTAAATTCGCAGGTTGATAAAAATAATTTAAAATTTATTCAATATTTTTTGTTGATTTGGAGATGGGTTTTTTTGTTTAATTTATTTTTTTAATATGTTATATTGTTTATGATAGTGTGGTATTTATTTTGGATACATTGGGGTATTTGTGTGGGTTTATGTTGAGTAAAAAAAAAATTAATTGACGACGCTGCTGCTGCTGCTGCTACTTTCAGTATCTCGTGAGATAGCTGTGTGAATCGATCATACCCGCTCTTTACTCTTCTCTCTTTACCCCTTGAACTTTTATTATTATTTTATTTTTTATTATTCGCTCACTTCATTATGCGCTTGGCTAAAACTCGTTGTATATTTATTTATGTGGATATAAATATCAAAAGATAACAAACACTTTGGCACGTTCAGGGATGTTGCGGACATGAGAATTACAGAGAGCTTGAAAACAAATCATCAAAGGTAAATTATTTATTTGAATTAAATAATATAAATAATTTTTATTTTTTTATTATAAATTTATTTATGATAATGTATATTATAATATAAATTATAATATAATAATATAAATTATAGTATAAATTTATTATAAATTAATAAAGGAAAAAATATTTTATTTATTTTTTATTTTTATTTTAATAATTTATTTATTTTATTTATTATTTATTTTTATTTTATTAATTTATTTATTTTATTTATTTTTTATTTATGATAATATAAATTATAATATAATAATATGAATTATAATATAAATTTATTATAAATTAATAAAGGAAAAAATATTTTATTTATTTTTTATTTTTATTTTATTAATTTATTAATTTTATTTATTTTTTATTTTTATTTCATTAATTTATGTATTTTTTATTTATGATAATATAAATTATAATATAAATTTATTATAAATTAATAAAGGAAAAAATATTTTATTTATTTTTTATTTTTATTTTATTAATTTATTAATTTTATTTATTTTTTATTTTTATTTTGTGAACTTATTAATTTTATTTATTTATTTTTTTGTGTGTATAAAATTAATTTATATGTATTATAATTATATTTACAGAATAAAATATTAATAATGTTTGAATTCCTCTGGATTATTTCGTCGATTGTTTATCATTGGAGATGAAGTCATTGGATATTGTTAAAATTGAAGACATTGAAGAAAAAAATTAATTATTATTGATATTATGAATTTTGAATTGATTGGAAATAATTATTATGAATTTGGATTACTTTGAATTTGCAACAGAGTGAGGAAAAAATTGCTAGAAGAACGACGTGGGATTGTAAGAAGAAGAAGAAGAAGAAGAAGAACAAGTGGAAGAATTGGAAGAAGAAAAAGAGGAAAAAGAAGAAAAAAAAAATAATAAAAAAAATAAAAACGTAGAAAAATACAGGAAGTAAACTGAAAACAAAAGTGATAGACAGGATAAGATGAAAGAGTCATCGAGGCGAGGAATGAGTTGAGTGAAAAAATAGGGTGGTATGTGTGTGGTGGTGGTGGTGGTGGTGGTTTCCACTCGCGTCGATTGAAAAATTCTTTAGCGAAGCTTACTTGGAACTCTGTATATTTTTTTTTCCTTCTTCTGCACTGTCTCTCACCTACTTTGGATGTTTTTCCATTTCTCTACAGTCGTTAATTTAAGTGGATTGTGTCGGTGAAAATAAAAAAAAAAAACATATTTATAACAGTCGTCAAAAAACATTTGTCGAGAGAAAATTAAAGAAAAAAAAAAAAAAAAAAAATTCCTAGTCAAATCAATTTTTATAACACGAAAAATTCGTGTTCACAATCATATCTCCCTATCAAAACATCCCTTCTTCAATACTACTCTCGTGTAGGATCATCAATTTTCTTCAGGGAATACACGCGTCAGCAAAAAGCCATCGAGTGTAAGAAGAGCATGAAAAAAAAATTATTATTCCTCATAAAATTAATTTAAATAATGAAAAAAAAATTATATTTTATCATTTCACTTCATCAAATATATTTTTTCCCATAATAATAATAATAATAATAATAATAATAATAATAATAATAATAATAATAATAATAATAATAATAATAATAATAAATTAAATTAAATTAAATAAATATAAAAAAAAAATAATAATAAAAGTAAAGTGAATTAATGAATTTAAAGTGAACTGTGAATTAAATTATAAAATAATCTCAAGTACTTCGGGGACACATCAAAGAGGAAATAAAAAATAAAAAGAATAGAAAATTAAAAAAAAAAAAAAATAATAATAAAATAAAAGTTTTTTATTTTCACTAAAATTAATATTTATTTAATAATTATTTATTTTTTACTCGTGTATATAACAAAATGGGCTGTGAATTGACCAAGCTGGCGTCGTCGACAACACAAAATCAAAGTGGGCGAGAGTCACCGCCACCCCCAGCGGCAACTGATCCACGACTACCCCTAACGGCACGACAAAAATATACAATAATCGCAAGCTGGAAAGCGGTAGCAAGGGCAATGGAGCCAACTGGCATTTACATGTTTGTCAAGTAAGATTAAAATCTAAAATAAATATTATTTCCATATAAATTTATCATTTTCATCAATATTAATAAATAAACAAATAAATAAATAATTAAATAAATAAATATTACTAAAACCCTCAAATATACAATAGAAAACAGCATACACATATGTTTATGTTATCTATTTTATGTACATACATATATATTACATATATGTATGTATAATTGTATATATACATATATATTACATATATTTATGTATATAAAACAATATTAAAAGCAATAACTAGAGCGGAAATGTCTATCGTAGCAATAGGCGCCCTGGAGCTTTTGTTTCTTGATATTTCATCGAACTTGGTAGAAAAAAAATAAATAAATTGATTGTTTATTCCATCGTATTTGTACTATCATATTTCTATATCATGTCAAACATATACATACACATGTATATGTATTATTTATATACCAATATAAGCGTGTAGATATATACATATACACATCACTACAGGAAATTAATTCAAGCACGTTAGGTCATATACTATAAACGATAAAACTTTGCGTCCACTACTACACATATATTCTCCCTATTTTCATTACTATATCATTCATTAATTTGACGTCAAAACAGCCCTTCTTAAAGACCGAACACACAATATTAAATTGAATTTATTAAATTAATCATATAAATTCGTTGAAAATATAAATTGCTCTTGTGATATTTATTTATTTTTCTTAATGATTTTTCGTAGAGTTTAATTATATGTTTTGTGATGGATTTAAATTAATAATTTAATATTAATTTATTTAATTGTTATGTTTGTTATTGTGTGTATAAGATTTATAAAAGATAAAAATTATTATTGGATTAGTTTAAATATTTTATTAACTATTTAGAATTTAATTTATACCAGATGTGATTTTGTGTGTTTATATTTTTACTGGAAAATTTCTATATCACAAATTCTGTTTTTTTTTTAGTTTACTGTAATTTATTTATGCCCCACAAATGCAGATGAATATTCAATCGTTTATTTATTTTACTTACTATTATAAAATTGTGAACGATATTTATACCAAGAGCTTTTTTTTTTTTTTATTAAAAGTCAAGTTTAAATACACACAATCACCTACGTAATATTAATTAATCATTCAAGTGACGTCAATTCACAGCTATTTATTCATCATCATATTTATTCATATACTATATTTTTAATAATACATAAATCGTAAATGTGATAATGTGAAAATTCACACACGAATAAATAGAAAATTATACACAAGAGATAATATTATTTGTCTCAAGAGTTTACAAGTTTAGAGTTTGTGTGCATGGGATGAAAATCAATAATCGCACACACCCCATTTACAAAATATATATATTCTATAGTTGACGTTAGCTGTCTTTTACTATTTAATTCAACTAGTTGCTTCCAACCATCTGCTTTGACCCTCAAAAAGAAAAAAAAAAAAAATTCAAACAATAATAATTCATCACCCGCAAAGTTTATCACCCATTTTATAAATGTCAATGTGTTTATTATTTTTATTATTATTTATTATTATTATATATATATATATATTGCAGGCTCTTTGAAGAAAACAATGAACTCCTGAGTCTCTTTACCAAGTTTCGTGAATTGAAAACAAAGGAACAACAAACATCAAGCTTGGAACTTGCTGAACATGCGACAGTTGTAATGGAAACTTTGGATGAAGGAATTAAAAGTCTTGATGATATGGATGTATTTTTAACTTATTTACATCAAGTTGGTGCATCGCATACAAAAATCGATGGATTTAATCGACAATATTTTTGGGTAAATTAATCAATCAATTAATTATATTTATCATTTCAAATAATTTAATTTACTTTATAATTTGCAATATTATTTTTTTAATTTCTTTATTTGATAATTAATTAATTATCTCTTTTATTTATATCATTTCATCGACGTATTAATTTTTTTATTTGTAATAATCATTTATATATTGATAATATAAAAGCTTATATTTTCATTGGTACGTCAAGAAATGTTTGTGTTGACGTAATATAACTATCGTTTGTTGAGGGAACAACATGAGTGAGCCATCACAACACTGGTCACTCTATCCCCATTGTGTATTGAATATGTAGAGAAAAAGGGACGGACGTTGAGAGAGTGAAAAGAAATAGAAAGTCAGATGGAATAGAGACACAAAAAAAAAATAGACAGTGTGGATAGAATAATTATAAGACGAGACAATAATTCATAGATAATATATTTTACTTTGTGGATAATACATTTATGTACATCAACTTTATTATTTATTTTATATAAATAGAATTTTATATAAATGGCTAAATGTATATGTATAAGTAGGATATTATATAATATTGAGGTTATGTTTTATTTATATTTATTTATGTATGAAAATATGGTTGTAAGAATTATATATTTATTTATTGGTTTCAGAAAATCGAAGCTCCTTTCTTGGATGCTGTGAAACGAACACTTGATGATCGTTATACTGACAATGTTGAGAGTATATATAAATTAACGATAAAATTTATTATTGAAACACTCATTGATGGTTATGATAAAGCATTGAAGGACTCTGGTAAATCCTAGTTTTTTATTAAATTAATATTATTAATATAATTATGTGTGAAATATGAAAAAGAAAACAAATTTTATTGCCAAATGAATTTAAAAAATGATTGCAGTTTTGTGCTAATATTTGAATTCATTTTTTTATGAGGAATTATTATTTTGTAAATCATTCTCACACACATTATTTATTTGATTGAATATTTATTTATTTGTTTATTTATTTATTTATGGAGTTTTTGTGTGGGGAATTGAAATGAAAGAATAAATATTAAATTGTATTAAATGGACCCAAAGATGTATGTATCGATTATTGATGAAAAAAAAAATAATTATTATATTAATAAAGTGAAATGTGTATGTGTGAGTGTGTGTGTGATTAATTTAAAAATTAAATTTCATCGTGTGAGATACACATTAGGAATGAATAATTATATATGAAGAAGAAGAGAAAAAAAAAAACATTTTAAATAAAATATAATTGTCACAAACTTTATCAGGAAAAAAAAATTAATATGATCTAATATATAGTGTCATTAAATTAATTTCTAAACCCGTGATATACATGAATAATTATTAAATTATATAATTAAAGTTATAACAAAAATTTTCCCTCTTTATATAAAAATCAACTTTTTAAAAATTATTATAAATTTAATTTTCCAATCATATTTTATAGCATCTACAATACAATTTTATTTATATAATTAAATACTATCTGTTTATTTTCAATTATTAGAATTCAATTATTATCCGACGACAAAATAATAAATATTATTAAAAATACTGAAATGAAATTTCATAAATATAAATACAAAAATAAAGTAAAATAAAATATGTATTACCAAAAAGTCTTCAACAAACAAAGCCAAAATTATACTGATAAAAATTCCTACATTCACAAATATATCAATATGTATACATTGTGTATGTATATTAATTATATATAAAGTGTATAATGTAAATGTATATATACATATCTTGTGTGAATTGCTGCCATGAAAGATGAAAACAAAAATAAAAAAAAATAACACGCAGCTATATTTCAATTGTTGCATTAAATGTTTGTTCTATATAAATCTATATACAAAATATATCATTTATTATTGTATATATAATGATGATTTAATATCATAAACATATTATATATAAATATTTTTAACATATATGATGTGTAGAAATCATAAAATTAAGACGTGACAAATTAATTTTTCAAATCCTATAAATAATTTGTTTTTTTTTTTTTTTGATAATTATATTTATATTTATTTTTATTATTCAATTTTATTTATTTAACTACTATATATTATTATATTATTATATTATTATTGTATATTTATCATCAAGAATTTTCAGTGGACCATTAAAATGACGGTTATGTTTTACTAAATTTAATAGTTGGGTGAAATAAAATGTTTGTATGTTTTTCAGGTCAAGTACCTTTGTTACTAATAAGGTAAGAATATTCTCAAAAGTGAAACACGCCCTAAATTTTGAGTACTTATAAAATATAACTTCAAGTACTAGTGATAAATATTTCATTTATTCTTCAGCGTTGAATAATATAAAGTAAACATAACCTATATTTTTCAATTATTTATATTAGTGAAAGATATTAATTTAAAATACAGTTGTATAGCATTGTAAGCCTCGCAGTAAAGATAAATGTTTTTAGTTATTATAAAAAATAAGAGATTAAATTAAATAACAAGCTTCATAAGATATTTCAAAATTCGCCCAATGTTAAATAAAATTATATGAATGGAAAACGTTGCACAAAATGGCCGCGGAAGTTGACTGTTGCGCCATCTATCAGTGTAAATATATTATTTTATATAAATACCCTTGTCAATATTTCATTTGAAAATAAAAATTAATTAATAATTGTAAGTAAGATATAAATGAAGCTCAGTTATCATTAACTTATTAAATATATTTTTTTTTATTCTTCAATTACGTTAATTACAATATAAAATATTCTAAAAAAAAATATTAACTGTAAAATTTTCTTCATAAATTTTTTTTTACAATGTTTTATAATAAATAACACTAATCGCTTTAATGCTATTATAAATTTTAAAGTAAATAATTATTTTCTTGTCATAAATTATGAAATAGAAATATTTATTTGAAAGTAAAATTTAAATTATTATCCAAAATATTTGTAAATCCACTTCATAGTATGCCCGTATGGCGTATGTAGCTTTAAATATTAATATTTTATACCTGATGACTATAATTAAGGGTCAAGAATTGTAAAATCATAAACTCTATAATTGTTTGAGGATTTTATTTATCCTCTTTAGTCTATATTATTATATTTCCTAGAAAAATATTATTTAAAATCCGTAACAATTACTAATATTAACCAATTATCAACGACTACGGAGGCATTGGGACTTGGGAGAAATGTTAAAATCAACGCCCTCCATCACTGCCCGTTGAAAATATAAAAGTAAGTTTAGTTTAAGCAACGACTCAGAAGTCAAAACTCTCGACGGAATTTATCGCTGACAATTATTTAAAATTGAAATAAATAATTATATTTTATATTAATGTATTAATAATAAATAATAACGCCATGGGTTTAGATAAAAATCACAACGTAATAAAAAACCAAGTTCTATTGTGTACATATATAAATACATTTATTCGTGATCATTATCGCGTAGTTGTTTCAAAATTTCGTTCGCTTCGTAAAAGTATAAACAAGGTAAATAAAATTTTATTAATATTGAATATATATTATTAAATATTGTATATATAATATTGATATTTTTGTTTTTTTATACATTTATAATATTAATTATAATATTAATTATATTTTTAATATTTTATTTTTTGTTTTTATAATAACGTTCGAAATTTTGTTAACCTCAATAATGAGTTTCATATTCTTACCACCAGAGGCGCTGTATTTAAAAACCAAACAATAAATAACTACATTCAAAGCGTTCAAAACAACTGAGAAATCAACTCGTAATCCATAAAGTATGTATTATACTTATTATTTGTGTAATCAACAATACAACGGTGAAGTAAACAACGGATTAATATATAGAATTGTTTGTATTATTTTATTTACAATAATATTTTCATTTGGTAAGTTAAAATTACTATTTCTTCAAAATTCATTTGTAGGTTATGTTGCATATATTTATTATATTTAACATTAGAATTTATGTTTTGTGATTTATTTTCGTTATTTATAGGTTAATTATTGACACTATTTTGTATTTAAACATTCAAATGCCAAGTGTCAAAGATGATTCTGAGCCTGAAGGCGAAGAAATGTCGCATGATAGCAATAATAGTGATCAAAGCTCAGTATCTGGGGATAGTAGTGCTGAGCATACTGATAGCGATGATTCCTCAGAGATGGATGAAGATGAATGCGAACGAAGGAGAAATGAATGTATGGAAAATCTCGTTGATTTAGAACGACAATTCACACTTTTAAGAGAACAGTATGTATAAATAGAATATTTTATTATATCAATCAATTGATGATAATAAAGAAAATATATTGTATTTATTTTTTAATAAATTTTATTAATAATGTAATAATTATTTTATTATTTTAGACTTTATCGCGAAAGGATAACGCAGGTTGATACTAAATTAAGTGAAGTTAAAGTTGGTAAATCTGAGGAGTATTTAGTACCTTTAGAACGTTTAAAAGAAAATATGAAAACAAAAACTGAAGTTGCTGGGGTTTTAAAGCAACTGCGTTTGCAAAATATTCAACATAAATTTCTTGCTGAGGAACAAGCAGCACAACAAAATTTTGAAAGTGAAAAAGGACTTGTATACGATGCAATATACAGTGATTTACAAGAAAAAATTCGTAGATTGGAGGAGGATCGAAATAATGTGGATATTCATGCTGATTTGTGGTTAAGTTCAAGTGGACGAAAACGACGAAATCACACAGATAGAAGAAGAGCAGTTTCAGTTACTGGACCTTATATTGTTTATATGCTCAATGATTCGGAAATATTAGAGGACTGGGCGTTAATTAAAAAAAGTATGAGCAGTCGCAAAACTGATATGCTATGAAAATTAATTATAAAGAAAAAAATTATTCGGAATAATTGTTACGGATGAATATTTTTAATGACAATGAAAATAATGTCATATGTAATATAAATGAATGTTGAGGTTGTCATAGGTAGATAATAACATAATTTTATATAAAATAAACAAAAAAAAAATTTTGATAATTTTTTTTTTTTCGTATTTATATTTGAGATTTCTACTTTACCGACAGTTCTTTTATCATATTTATCGTGCGAAATTTAATGTTTATCAGCGGATAATATTTTTTTTAATGTTATTATACTAATGATATTATGATTAATTTTTAATTTTTATTTATTTATTTATTTTTTTTTTTTTGATGAAATTAATTGAAAATTTTTTATCTTTAAACGTAATTTTTATTCATGCTATTTACAACACATACGTATAATACGTAATCCTTGCTTAAAATTATTCTAATCGTTCAAAATGTAAACGCATTCACGTTAGTTCCTTTTTTTTTTTATAAGTTCATTAATTTCATTTTTTCGATAAAAATGCTTCACACAATTTCTTGTATTTAAATTTACCAACATTTTATTTTATTTTTTTTATTTTTTGAACGCATTCTCCCCCAAACAATAAACATCTTGCATATTGAATTATTCATCTGTATATGTGCGTGTACGTGTGTCGCATGCGTGTGATATGTTACAAACTTGTAATTTATTTTCAATTTAGGAACAAATGCGTACACACGACAAAATTTTTCATCACTTTTTCCCCACTTACACATTCATCACGCACTAACGCTTTTTATTTTCAATTCTTCAATTATTTTTTTACTCCTCTTCTATGTGCCAACACACATTTGATTAAACAGTTATTGAAAAAGTGACATCAGTATAGAGAATTTAAAAAAATTCCAATGAAAAATAAAAATCAACAAACGAAAAAAAAAAAAAAATATTAAAATTTACTTTGAAAAAATGTAAATAAAATTATAAATATCAATTAATTTCTTACAATGAAATTAATTTCTCTCTTCAATGGAGAAGATTACACATTTTATAGCATAAAAAAAATTTTTTAATACATTTTTAAATGCATTTGTTTATGAATAAACCGAAGCATGAAATATGGAATATCTTAAATACTTTTTTTTTTTTTTTTGTTTTATTTTTGTTGGGTAGTTGACTTATATTTGAAAAGGACATTGAAAAATGGCATATTCTATTCTATATAATAATGTATATTTGTTTCTTATGTATATATATAATTTTATATATACTCGCCGATTACACTATGTCGTAAAATCTCTTGTGAATTTAATTTAATTTAATTTTTTTACTTTTTACTTATTTCTTTTTTTTTTTTTTTTGTTTTTAATTTTTTTTTTCTTCATTATGTACAAATAATTTTTTTATCGCAACACTGCGTATTTTTTTATTATTGGTTTAATTAACACCTGCGGACATGATATTTTTTTTAATTATTCTCTACACCTCTGTGATTTATTTATCATTGATTTTCATATTTTCCAATAAAATTTGTTTCGTTGTTTTTGTGACAAAAAAATAACGAAACAATTTATCGGTTCTTTGTTTTTAATTTTTTATCGTCCTCTTTAAATTTCGTCTGAGAGGAAAAAGAGAAAAATATATTTACATGTATTAAATTATTTCAAAAACCAATAAGCAATATATTAATCAACGTACTAAAATTATTCAGTTAATTTTTTTCTTTCATTTTTCATAAAATTAATTGTTGAAATAAAATAAAAATTCTTTTCATAATTTTTTTAATTATTATATTTACTATTTATTTGAATATTAAATATTCGAGTGTGTGTTTTCATGTTCCAATTTCATTATTTAAATTTCGTTTTCTTGAACTTGTAGATTAATTTTTTTAATTCCAAAATAAAAAATGAAATTTATTAATAAATAAAACAAAAAATAAAACACAGGAAGAATAATTTTCTCTTTTTTCTTGCTTTCTTGAATGAGAAAATTTCTCACACGATTAATTATTAGAAATATTTGTCCACTTTGTGTGTCGTTATATATTTAATCTTTATTCTTCATCCAATTAATTTGATGTTGAAAATTATGTTTGATATTGTAGCATTGGTGCAGCTAAATTAGGATGATGCGCTGTATTCATTCTCAATGCTGAGATACTTTTGTTGTACCATTCATCCTCTGCCGACATTCCTAAATAAAGAAGAAAAAAAATTAATAATAATTAATAAATAAACAAATGAAAAAAAAAAAAAAAAAAAAAAAAAAAAAAAAAAAAAAAAAAATCACAATAAAAATTAAAAATTCTATAAAATTCACTGAACAATATTTACAAACTCAATAATAAAATTATTAAATAATTAATTAAACTAATTCTCACATTAATAATAATTATTCAGTGAAAATGAATTAAAATAAAATGAAAATTAAAATTAAGTAAAGAGCATTAGACGAGGACAAGTCGATATTCAATTCTCCAATAGTTTTGATTTGATTTAAAAGCGATCTACCATCTCGCACCGGAAATGATGTAAGACGGCGCTCAGAACGGAAATGGACCGTCTTCGAGTGAGTGAAGATTTTACACTATTTCAACTACTTTATCCTTGTGAGATTCGTCATTAATTTCCGGTGCTTCACAAAAATTTCACAGAATATCGCGTAAATAAATTGCAGAAAATATTTCTTCATTTCTTCCAACAAAAACCAACAGAATTTCCCTCCAAAAAATTTCTTCTTTAAAAATACATTCACAACTATATTTTAAATATTAATTATTTTAATATTTTAATTATTAAATTAAATTAAATAAAAAAAATAAAAAAAAAATTAAATAAAAATTAAATAATAATTTTAAATATTAAATATTAATTAATTTATTTTTTTACCCATTGCATCTTGTCGCATTCCCGTAACTGCCGACATATTTGACGCCGAATGTGACATTGAAAATGGCTGTGGCATACTCGGATACGAAGTTGCACCCATCTGTAATTTAAACAAATAATAAAAATAAATAAATAAAAAAAAATAAAAATTAAAAAATTATTTAATAATTAAAATATAACGGAAAAGATTGAAGGTTTGGTCATGTCCGCTCATGACCAAGTTAATTATCGGATCAATTAAAATGGGTGAGTATTGAGTAATCCGCAGAGGGCTCAACTAATCACTCCAAATGTAATTTAGCTATACATGAAGATACACGTTGATGAAACACGTCATTTATATGACTATATTATTAACTATATATACCACGACGCTAATTATTAAATCCGTGAAGTCAAGATTACTGGCGCATCATATATGAAGACATATTCATGAAGGACAACTCCATATTATATTCATCATTCACATTTATAGAAGCGATTATATGAAATTTAATTAATCAATTATTTCCTACCTGCGGATAACGATTAATTCCATTTATACTGTTATGCGGATGTGCATATGGTTGATACCCTCTACCAGCTCCAGGATAAATATTTCTCATCATTGCACCCTGACACGCGGGTATTGGCGCCAAAGCTTTTTGCAATTGTTTTTCTTGCTTTCGATATTTTGCTCTTCTATTTTGAAACCAAACCTGCAAAAAAAAAAACAAATAAAATACCCATTAAAAAACACAGAAATAAATATTAAATAAACACAAAAAAATTTACATTTCATTCCAAATAAATAAAAATACTAAAAAAAAAAAGAAAATAATTAATAATTATTTAAAAATGGAGAATAAAAATCGTTGAATAAAGAGAAAAATTTCATCGCCATTTTGTGTTGGATAAATTTTCGTTGTTTCATTGTGTTTATATACATGTATATATACATATATACTGATATATGTACAGTGGTGGATAGAAACGAGGGAGAGACAAGAGAGGGATGATAAAACGTAGCAGTTGCGAGGGCAAAATGGTTGCTATGGGAAACATCATTGCTATATGATATATATAAAGCCAGTAAAACTCGCCCCATTTTGGCATCATCTCCACCAATATATATACATATATATATGTACCATATATATCCATGTATACATATAGATATATAAATATATATAAATATATATCTAGGGTGAACCATTGGGTAAAGGATAAGAAAAGCCTGCGGGGATGAAAAGCTCAGTGTATATGTATATATAAGCTCAAAAAATAGGTGGGAGAAACATTACACTGGTCTTGCGCTATTGGAGGATACTCAATGTGTGACGTCATCAGGTGAAATTTCATTGGTCGACGGATTTTATCGACATTTCCAAACTGTAGGCGCGCGCCCGGGACAGACATTCGCGAATAACATGGCCGTACACACACACACATACACACGCGATTTATACACTATTTTTTTATTTATATATATATATACATGTATTTATTTATTTATTAATATTTTTTTTTTTTAAACAATTTTTTTTTTTTTTTTTTTT
>JAQQBS010000002.1:1803880-1837720 GCA_030347275.1 Microctonus aethiopoides | reverse complement strand
TTTTTTGTAGATATGAATAGTTGAATTGAATAATAGTTGTTGGAATATATGGTTAATTTGTTACTATTAATTTTGTTTCTAATATTAAAATTTTTTTTGAAAGGAATTCAACTTAACTATTACTAGTATTCATATAATATTTATATTGAATAATTGTTTTAATATATTTAATTAATAATCATTAATTATATTACTAATATTTATTTAATATGTAAGTATTTAAAAAAATATTAATGAGATTCTTTGAGTAATTATTAAATATAAATTATCGCTAATATTTATATACTATTTATGTTGAGATAAATAATTGTGTTGAATATTAATAATTTATATATACATATAATTAATAAATTATTATTAATTATATTTGTAATGTTTAAATTGTATTTAAAAAAATATTAATGAGATTTTTTGAATAATTTCAAAATTTGAACTACCCCTAATATTTATGTTGATATAAATAATTCTGTTAAATAATAAATAATAATAATTATTATTATTCTAATATTTAATTAATTATATTTCTATAATATTTAAACCGTTTTTAAGAAATTATTGATGAATTTTTTTGAATAATTAAAAAAATTTTTAATTATCGCTAATATTTATGTTAATCTAAAAATTTGTGTTAAATAACAATTATTTCAACATATTTAACTAACTATTATTAATTATATTATTCCAATATTTAAATTGTATAAAAAAAAATATTAATAACATTTTCTAAATAATTTTTTCAATTTAAATTATCGCTAATAATATATTCCTCAAACATTTATACAAATACAAATAATTATGTCAAACAATATCTATTCAACTATATTTAATTTGTTATTAATTATTATATTTTCAATATCAAAATAATATTTAAAACGATATTGAAAAGAATTTTAAAATAATTTTAAAATTTAAACTATCACCAAACGTGAGACTTGAAGAGATGCAAAAAAGCATCCCTTGTCGTCTTGTCATTCGCTATTTTTATTTTTTGTACCACCCACTAAACCATCCCAGCTTCTTTCTCGCTTTTCCATGCCACGTTTCTCTCCCTCTATCCCATTAAAAAGTTGTTAAACGCAGCCTGTCAGTATATTCCCCTCCTGTAGTAAATTGAAACCTCATCACAAGTCTACGCTCGCAGGTATTATATTCTATATACATTATTACAAATATATACATATATATTGTGTTATTTTACAGTAGAAAATTAAAGCAAGATAGATAAAAATGTGAAATATAAATCATACAGTAGTTTAATAATATTTTTATATAATTATATAATTGAAAATATAATTTCTTTTTTTTTTTTTTATCATTAATTTGGATGGATGATAAATTTCTTATGTTACTTTGCAGTTACTTTTTATCTTTTGATTTCTCTTTGCTTGACTTTGAGTCAATATATATACGTATTCATTGAGGAAGGGAAAAAGAAAAAAAAAGAAGAATACTTTGCGATTGAACGAAAGAGCTTTTTCAACAAATTCCGACGTTTTTGAGGGTAACAAAAAAAAATGTAATATAGTAAAAAACATATATAAAGTTGCTAATTTTTATTTTTTAACAGTTAATCAAAAGATCCCACTACTGTATTTAATGATGGAAATTTTTATTTTTTTTTTTTATGAGAAAAAAATCTGAGCATTTTTTTTTGTCTTTTCTACACTTGGAAACAAGCGAACAAATTTAAAAGATAAAGGACGCAGAAGGAAATGAAATTATCAGGGTATAAAAAATTTATGAAGTATGCGAAGGGTTGAAAATACGTTTTGCTACTTCATTTAATGTGCAATTACCAGAGTTCATTGCCCAAAAATTGGCCCTGAAAAAAAAAATAAAATAATAAAAATAAAAAGGGCGAAACCAGAATGGGATTGAAGGTAAATAAGGGATGAAAACCACTGCGGGATTCCCGCAATTCGAAGAAAAACCACAGCATTTTTTTCATCCCTTTTGCTTACACTTTTTATATATTTGTTAATTTTTTTTTCATCCCTTAAAAAAAAAAATTTTTTTTTTTCATATTTTCCCATTGATATAAATATATCTATACACATATAAGTCTCCATGCGGTCTCAGCTTTCAAGTTAACGCGGTTAGGAAAATATTTTTAAAATAATTTTGCACTTAACCTGGAAAAAAGTCGGATGAACAGCGGAAGTTGACTTTTCTTTTTTCCCTTTTTATTTTCTTCTCATTATCAATTTTCTTTTTTTCCCTCTTTTCCCGGTCCATTACTTTGTCCGTTCCTATAATAAATACCCCCAAGTTGCCAAAATTCACCCCAATTACAAATTTATTTCTTTATTTTGAGATAAGAAAAAAATTTTTTTACAAAGCGAATTTATTTTATTTAGCTCTCTTTTTTTTATTATAAATAAATTACCGCATTGAGCTTCATATATTTATGCTTTTAAAATACATATACATATACAATATAATATCCAAGTAAATAAAAAAAAAAAGTTAAAAAAAAAAACAAATATAAAAATTAATTGTACAAATAATATTTTCCTTTCTCAAAAAAAAAAATCAATTTAATTATTTCAAGCTATAAAAAAATTTTTTTTTTAAATATTATATATTCCTCCCAATTTTCTAAAGATATAAAAATATTTATAAAATTACAATTTAATTATTATGTCAACTTGTACAATTTTATTTTATAAATTATTATTATTTTATATAAATATATATTATTAAATGTGTGTGTTTATATAGAATGAATATAGATTGAGATGAGAGAAGAGCTTTTAATTTAAGCACTATATGTTTGTGGGCAAAGGCATCATGAGCTAAATGGCGGAACAGAGGCGACACGATATATATGTATATATATATATATATATATATATATATATATATACATACATGCGCGCAACCATCCGGAAGTTATGAATATATTATTCAACAGACATGTTTTCGGTTATGTATCTGATGCATGCATATAGGAATATAGTGAGATAAAGAAAAAAATTGCGATCGGACAACACACATCGATCAATGGATTGGCGCATCGCTTTGGGCAATTTTCATGCGTCAAAATTGTTTACGCCCGCGCTTATCAACTATACAATATAAATAATTATATACATAATAATACATATATTATTATTTGAAAGAGAGAGAAAAAAAGAAGAAATATCAAAACTACTTAAATTTTTATTATTTATTATTATTTATAATAATTATTTATTATTTATTATTTATTATTTAATATTTCTTTATTTATTATTATTTATATTAATTATTTATTATTTAGTATTATTTATATTAATTATTTATTATTTATTATTTAATATTTTTTTTATTTATTATTATTTATAATAATTATTTATTATTTATTATTTAATATTTCTTTATTTATTATTATTTATATTAATTATTTATTATTTATTATTTAATATTTTTTTTATTTATTATTATTTATAATAATTATTTATTATTTATTATTTAATATTTTTTTTATTTATTATTATTTATAATAATTATTTATTATTTATTATTTAATAATTTATTATAAAATTAAATATTTCATTAATTGTAATAATTTTTATGGCGTTGGTAAAATTTTTGTTGCGAATTATTCATTTTTCTTTTACAAATTTATATTAATTTGCGGATAAAATATTTATTAGTGTAATATTTTCAACATTGTTTAGATATAAATGTAATCTGATTAATTGTAAGATAATTTAAATTACTGGTTTGTATATGTATAATAAATTAGAAAATTGTTATGATAAAATGAGTGACATCGTTGAGGATTTAAAAGGAGAAATTAATTTAAAATTTAGTTTTCTATCGGTCTGACAACTTTCTATATCCATTGAATCGTAAGTTTCTGATCTCGATGGGTGGCGTAAAAAAAAAAATAATAGAAAAAGAATCGAAATAGGAAGACACAGTGGGTGTCCCTGAGTGCGTATATCACTCGAATGGAAAATTTAATCAGACATTTTATGCACTCGGATCGTCGATTCTGCAATGTGTCATTCGCTTTCGTTCAATATTTTTCAAGAAACAAAAAAAATAACAATAAAATCTAAAATCACAAGAAATTAATATTAATTAAATAAAAAACCCTTTATCAAATATTTAAACAAAAAGATAAAACTCAAAATCAAATTATTAAACAATAAATATTTAACAAACAAAAAAAATAACAATAAAATCAAAAATCACAAGAAATTTATATTAATTAAATAAAAAACCCTTTATCAAATATTTAAACAAAAAGATAAAACCTACAATCAAATTATTAAATAATAAAAATTTAATAAACAAAAAAAAAATATCAAAAAACTCAAAAATCACAAGAAATTAATATTAATAAAATAAAAAACCCCTTATTAAATATTTAAACAAAAAGATAAAACCTACGTCAAATTATTAAACAATAATCCAATAAAAATTTTGCATACAAATAAAAAAATCATATTTAATTTAAAAAAAAAAGAAAAAAAAAAGAAAAAAAATTTTTTTTTTACATCAAGTAACAATTATATAAATATTTAATAATGATATAAATACAAATAGAGATGTTGAGAGAGAATACAGTGAAATATCTACACTCCTGTACATTGTTTGTGGCTCAGAATCAATAAAAGCATAGCTTTAGGCTACGCTTGTTGCCATGACAACCCGAGAGAGACGGTTCTCCCTCATCCTTTCCCTCCAACATTTTCCTCCACCCACAATTCACTACATACCTTTCTCACACATACCTACATACATACATAAACTCATCTTTCTCCTCTCACTTCCCTTTCTCTCAATTACCACTCAAAAGTTGCCCACCAAATTTTCAACTCCAAAACAATTTTCATCTGCTTAAAACAATCCACCGACATTAATCGCCTCAGTTATCGTCGATCTATCAATCGATATATGCACTTACACACACATATACATATATATATATATATATAATATTCACCATATACAAATATATAAACAAAAATAATAAAAATCAGAGATAATTAAAATATTCTACAAATCTTCAATAATTTTTATCTCATCTCGAATATAATTTATAAATAATAAAATACTTTATAGTTTAATTTTATAAACAATTACTAGATTAAATAATTATATTTTATAGCAAATAATATGCAATAAATATTAATTGAATATTTGAAATAAAAATTAGTTAGTATTTAATTTAATATAAAGGAAAAAAAAATGAGTTAACTGTTGAATAAAATATTATTAATTATTGCAATAAGTAGAAATTAAATTTTTTAGTGTTAATAATAATAAATTTAAATAACAAAGAAAGTGTTTAAAAGCAAAATTGCAAAAGTAATTGTGATAAATCATAAAAAGTGTGGCAAAATTCGCGCTCTCTCGTATTGCGCAGGATTTGATTCACGCAAGTCCTAAGAAAAACGTCGATAATCGGTTGCGCGTGCGAGTGAATGATAAAAGAGATGAAAAATATCATCTTGGTTGTTGGAAAATAGCTGGGTAAAATATATCAAGATAGGCTGCGCATCCCAGGTTCGAATAAGTTCAAGCACACACCAACACCTGAAACAGTCAACAAATTAATACACGAAAAAAAAACAAGAACTACAAGCTATTCAACAAAAGAAATATATATAAGTATTTTTACTTACACATCCATTGACACGTGTGACTTTATCAGGTAATGAAATGATCTTTGTATTAAATATAATAATAATCAAAGTAATTAATTGCTCATTAATTTTATTTGTTTGGAGCTTCTAAAAGCCTAAAAAATTAAAATCAACAAAACAAACATTTAGATTTATATTCGTGTGATGGTTTGATAAGAAAAAAATATTTTAAAAATGGTATTATACATGTATTGAAATAGATAATAATCGTTAATGAAAAATAAATGTATAAATTGAGCGCATGTGATTGAATGGAACAAAGCGAAATGCAAAAGGGAATTCTCATCCCCGTGTGGTTTGCATATCACTACCCAGCATGAAACGATAGGGCAGTAGCGGCGGCGGCGGTGGTGGTGGTGGTGGTGATACTGATAGACGAGCCAATAGAGAGGGAAAAATCTAAAAAGCAACGAGGTAAAAAGATACCGATGGCCAAACGATAGTCACGGCCACGAGATCAAGCGCCAGTGGGTTATTTAAAATGCATTCATCATGACACTCAATATCATATTTCTCCATACCTCTTTCTATATGTATTCCATCAGTGTACTTCTAATCAATTAAGATCCATTGATAGCAAATGGACAAATAAAAAAATTGCCCATCGATATGAAGTCTATAGAAAAAATAAATAAATTCTTCAATTAAATATTATAAAATAAAAAAAAAATAAATATAAATACCAATAAATAATCATCAATTATTGCAATTGATTTGTTTTTTTTGATGAATTTCATCGGCTTCTGTTGATCTGAAAAATAAAAAAATTAAAATAATTAATAAACAGTTTCATAGCTTTTAATAAATTCATCAATTCAACGACTGATGTAGTTAGATATTTTAGTGGTACTTTAATAATCTGTAAGAGAACACAAGTACATATGGGTAATATGGTTCCATTTCTCTCCCTCTTTTCTCTTGTATTTTCACTTACTCTTTCCAATCTCCCCATGCATATACACATGTATAAATGTATTCGTTGAATAGGCCAAATGATATAAATTATTTATAGATTTCGACACTATCAGGGATAAGGGAGAAAAAAAAAAAAAGAACGGGGAACAGATCTCACTCGCTCCTGTTTCGCGATCAACTTTTATGGGGTGGCTTTTGGATACTATATGTAGTATACCATAGACATATACATGTACATAGTGAGAAGAGAAGTCCTTGGGGAATAAGCTCTCAACATATGCATTCTCAAATCCATTGAAGCTAAAAACCCAGCTTGTATCCCATCATCCCAATGTCCATCATTACACCAATACAAGTTTATTTCAACACCTATTTTTTCCAATAACCCATCAACCTCACAAATCAATTGATTCATTGGAATAAAAAATTATTAAACAAATTAATAATTAACATTTTAATATTAGATTAAAAAAAATAAAATAAATTTTATTTTAAAATCCTCGAGTTATTTAATATTTATTTCTTTCAAGAAATAAATAAAACGATTAATTTACAATGTTTACAATGAACATCAATGTCTCTAGAGATGTAAATATGTATATATTTACGCGACAAGTATTGCCAATGTCTTGTGTGTGTGTGTGTTTGTGTCCCTTGTTGCAAATAGAAGGGCGCACGGTGTATGTATCGTTGGACCCCCTAGCTAGCACCAATCTAAATCAATGGGCTTGTGGGTAATCGCATAATAATTACCGTAGGCCCTACGAATAGCACATCTGTCGTGTGGCACCACGGGGTGGTGAATATTCGGTAGGAGGACACCAGGGCATTTTTGATGAGCAGACGTTAACCCCCCCTTATTTTTGACAATTTTTTTTTTCCTCCAAGTGCATCGAGTTCTTATTGCTCATTGACACAAGTAAACTCAGCAGGTTCTACTGTTGCCTTATGTACACTCAATGCAAATGTACATTTAGAATTATTCCGTACCCTTTCGTATAAATAATTTTTTTTTTTCTTTTTATTTTGTATGTAAAGTTGTGATTTAATTCTTGTAGAAGTATTGAAAAACGATGATTTTCATCATTTTATTTGTGGGATGTCTACAATTTACTGTTGGATTTCGTGGACCACATCATCCACGTAGTGCAGTTTCTCATCATCATTATACACCACAGAGTGGCGTTAAAATAACTGAGGACTCACAGCTGTTGCACGACACTGCGTAAATATTTTATAATAAATTAATATTAAATCAATGTTATAATTAATTTATTTGTATATTTGTTTGTTATTGTTTAATATAAAATTATTTTATATATTTCAGACATTTAGTAGAGGATTTAGGAAGCTTTGGGGAGCATTTAGATATTTCAAAAATGACTGATCAAGAATTAGATTTTCATTATTTCAAGTAAGTCACTTTTGATTTGTGTAATATAAATCACGAATTAACATATTAATTTATTAATTTATTAAATTGTTATTTAATATCATTTTAGAGCTCATGATACAGATAATAATACAAAACTTGATGGATTGGAAATGTTACATGCGATTCAACACACGTTTCATGAAAATGATGCAGACGAAGAGACAGAAATTTATGATAATAATCAAATGGATTTAATTATTGAATTAATTGACAGAGTTTTAGAAGAAGATGATACTGATAATGACGGATATCTTGGTTACATTGAATACATATTAGCAAGGCAAAAAACTGGGGAACATTCTGATCAATCATCAAATGAATTAAAACTCAATATGAAATAAACAAATTATACTATTGTATATTTTTCTTTTTCATGTCACTAATGTTGACAAAATTTTCGACAATAAACCTAATGAAATATGTTTATTATTTGTCAAAAAAAGCTTCCAATCATCATTTTAAATTCTGATCACTGTTTTGTTTCGTATCTTTAGTAAGATAATTTTTATATCTTTGATTCCATACCTCTACCAAATATTAATTCAATCCACAATTGGAAGTGGAACCTCAGTTACAATGATGCACTTTTCCCACAGATCTCTCGCAACTTGGACCTGCAATGAAAATTATAAAAAAAAAAATATATATATACATATTTTCAAATATTAATACAAATTAAAAATGAGGAAATGAATAAATATAAAAATAAATAAATAAATCTACCTTATTGTCCTCTCCTTCAACTGGCAATTCATCCACTTTAATAAATTCTGGATAAACAGAAATAATTTTTGCAACTGCTGGAGCAAGGTCCTTTCCAACTTCTAAAAATTGCACTTCATATTCATGATATTCTTTAGAATTATCAGCAGAATAATATAATCGATAAATATTTTCTTTTTCAACCAGACGAACAGAATGTGATCGAGCCAATCTTATACGAGTATCAGGTTCTATTTCTACTCTGTTCTCTATTTCTCCATTTACACCCATTCGTTCACCGTCCTCCAATACAGAGCACTCAAGCTCAATTGGCGTTAAAATCGGTGGTAAAAAATCATGTATATGACCCATTGCCATTGCATCAACAGCAGCATCAACATCAATATTTTCTATTACTTTATGCAATAACATTTTTGTTTTTTTAATAAAATTCTTGCGAAATTCTTCGTCCTTATTCTGATTTTTATAAACACATCCTAATTTATTTGGATAATTAAGTGGAAGTCCTTCACGTAATTCAGAATTATTTGCAATTGCTGTACTTAATGCAGCGGGTAAAAGTTTTTCTAAATAATCACCCCAGCTATTTTTTTGATAAACACTTAAAGTTAAGTGAAGACTGTGACTATCATCAAGAGTTTCACCTTGATGAATTGTTCCACGTGGGAAATATAAAAGATCACCGGGATTGAGAATTACATCGATGATAGGCTCGCCAATTTCTGATGGCTTAAAATTATCTGATGAATATCTAGGTAAATATTCAGATTGACTACGTGGATTGTATAAACGCCAATGTTTTTTTCCTTCGATTTGAAGAATGAATGCTTCAATATCATCATAATGCGGTGCAAATCCTTGACTACCCGGTGGTGTTAAATAAAAATTTGATCCTACAAAACATCCAAATAATTCTTGAAGTGTTGCATTTAATGTGTGAATTTTTTTTATGTACGTTTGAGGATTTAACATTCGAATTGAACATCCATTTGAATAATAATCCCAAACTACACTTGGTAGTGCACGACCTTGTGGGTTATGTGTTTCTCTTTGACCATTTGAATATGATGTTATGTCAAGATTTTTAGTGTAAAGAATATTATTTTTTCGTAAAATATCGTCGATCATTGACGTTGACATTAAAGCACTATAATAATTTGGTATACTTCGTTTAATGTGAACAGGAGTTTTCTCCCAATTATTTTGAAAAAAATCCTCAATTGGAAATGGATGAATTAACCATTGAAAAGTTCGTGATGTATCTTTCAAAGGATTAAAATTATTTTTACGCTCTACTTCATCAATTAATTTCATTGCCGATGGCACATGAATAGTTTTTTTCATTTTACGTTGCAATTTGTGATTTCGTGATGCTTTTTTTGATGTTTTTAAAACAATACGTAATTTCGGTTTGACTTTCTGTCCATTTTTCGCCACTTTTGATGCATTATTCTTCACAGATAATTTTTTATCTTTCATAATTACTTTAGACAATTTTTTCGAAATTTCATCTTGTGATTTTTGTTCATTTATTGTCTTTATGATTGGTGAAATATTATTTTCATTAATTCCATTTGAAGACGAATTGAGTCGATTTAGCACAACTGATGGGCTGAATGATGCTAATTGATTAGAAGGTATTTGTTGTGGTTTCGCCAATGGCGACTTATGAGTTTCAACTTTAATTCCAGCCTCTTTTTTATTATTCTTCTTCGTCGTGCCTGGACTCAAACTCTTACGTTTTGTGGAATATATAGCAAATGCCGACAATGGTGTTATTGGACTCGACATCTCTCTATAAAATAGATAAAGAAACAAAGCACAACAATATTGCAGAAACTTATATTAAAAAAATTCATAACCTCAATATTGTATATGTGAATAAATAACGTACCAGTTTGAATTAAACAATGAAAATAAGTATAATAATTACGTGATAAATTATTGGAATAAATATAAATAATTATTATTTAAATCATTTCCTGATCAAATAAACCACGTGTTTATAAAAGATTCCACTGAAAATAATAATCTACTTTGGGTTTTTGATGCGAAAAATATCTATCTCCTGATTGGCTCGCTGCAATTCCCTAGAAATATTCACTATAAATTGGCGCCAAAAAGCAAAGTGAAAGTTGGCAAGTCACGAAAATGCACCTTTATCATTTATTTATTCATGAAAACGAATATTTCCTGTTAATGCAAACGGGATTTTATGTTTTTTAAATATATATATATTTATCACTGTATTCCAAAATAAATACACTATACATGTACAATGTAGTGATGCAAATGTATTTTAATCATGAAAAAATTTATAGATAATTATGAGTAATATATAAAAAACAAATATATTCATTTTAAATCATAAATTCATTGCATAAATTTTGGTATAAAGAATGAAACGATATTACTTGTAGCAAAGTAGTTTGGATAACCTCAAAATATGCCAATTTGCATTCATAATTTAATCGAAAATGCACAGAAATAATGTAAGAAATATTTTTTTTTTTGCATCTTGTTTCCTGTAATGCTTTCTTTTTTTTATTAATAATTGAATTATTTATTATTAATTAATTCTTTTATTTTTTTAGAGAAATGTGACAACTCCACCAAATTCACCAAATAATGAAAATGTTCGTGAAGGTTTAATAAACGGGAATAATCAAGTTATAAATAATGGACAAAATTTACAATCGAAAATTATTGAAACTTTCAAAAAATCCTGGTTGACTGCTATTATTGGTTGTATTTTTTGTATCCTTGGTATATGCCTTTTATTTTGGAATGAGGTAATTTATAATTGCTGTGATAATACATGATTTATTGTTTATAAATAATAAAAATTTATTAATATTCACAGGGAAAAGCAGCATCAATCGCACAATCCTTAAATGAAGCACTGGAGGATGTTGCAATAATAACAGATCCACAAAATATTCCAGACGAATTTGAAAATCGTTTGGTTCACATCTGCGGACCTATATTTATCGGTGAACCATTAACTGAACCCGATTATGGTGTCGTTATCGAGAGTATAAAGCTCAAACGACGTGTACAAATGTATCAATGGATTGAAATCGAAGAAGAGCGCATATACACTGGTCAAATTGAACTAGACAATCATTATTATTACACTACTGAATGGAGAGATAAATTAATTGACTCTGATCAATTTTACATTCGTACTGGTCATGAAAATCCCAAAGAAATTCCTATTAAAAGCCAAATACAAATTGCAGATGAAGTAAAAATTGGAAAAATTTCACTTGGCCATGAACTTAAAAAGAAATTTAATGATTTTATAGAAATAACTAGCGATCAACGTCCAGATAGAACTGATATAAAAATGCATTCAGGATTGTATTATCACAGCGCTGATTTGTGGAATCCACGTGTTGGTGATATCAGAATTTTATTGTCTTATGCAGGAAAAGCTGGTGAAATTTATTCTATTGTTGGAAAATTAGTCAATAAAAAAATTGTTCCGTTTATTACATCACGAGGTGATGAAATTTTACTTCAAAGAAAACACAATTTAACGGTTGATCGAATGTTTAATCTTGAACATGTTCATAATTATTGGCGTACATGGATAATACGGTAATAGCATTAGCAAAAATGTTTATCTACATATTTAAAAATAAATAATATTCATAATATTTATATTCAAATAATTTCAGACTTGTGGGCTGGTTAATTATCTTAATTTCCGCATCATGTCTCGCCAATATATTGAAAATATTTATTGAAAATTCATCATTACTTAATTCAATAATTGCAATTGATTCTGTTGCAATGTCAGTGTCAATGTCAATAAGTCTTCTAGTCATTGGTTTTGCATGGATGTGGTATCGTCCATTTGTTGCAATTTGTCTGGCATTTGCAGCAATTGCACCATTTTTATATTCAGCGTTTTTTGGATGCAACAATCAACAGCAGCGGCGACAACAACAAAATTACCGTCGATTTTAATTACAATTTCATATGTATTATTTAATTAAACTTATATACAATAACTCTTGATAACATTATTGATAATAATGTTTTTCAATGCATATATAAATATCAATAAAAATTAATTTATTGAATGGATCTGTTTTACCGATCGAGATTTAAATTTACATCAATAGAAAAATATACATATGCGAGAAATTGCATGCGCGATGGAGATACATTTTATGAGCGTATCATTTGTTACTTGTTTTTTTTCTCATTCTGTGACATGAATCGAACAAAACGTTTCATTTATAATAATTGTAATGCAATGAGAAAAAATTAATTGGACAATTTCAAATAACATAACCTCACTTCATTGATAATGTAAAGATTCATATTGAATTAACATTTCTGATCAATCTCAAACGAATAATTATCAATATGACTGAAGAAGTGCAACAGCTGGATAATACCAGTAATACAAGTGCAATTGCACCTTTATTATCGCTAAAAAAGCAAGTAATGGATGTAGTAAAGACCAAAGCTGATTATAAAAAGGAAAAATGTAAACCAATGACAAAGGTGAATAGGATTATTTTTATTATTTTATCATTCATCCCCTGAATCTGAAGGTTATGTTTGTTCAATTTGTCGTTCATTACATCGATAATTAGTAAAAAAAAAATGAATATGTTTACTATATTTTTTTTTCTTTCTATTTAATTTTAGGTTGTTATTCGAAGGCTGCCACCGACAATGACAGAAAGTCAATTTATTGATCAAGTTTCACCTCTGCCTGAACATGATTATTTTCATTTTGTTAAGGCTGATATGTCATTGGGACAAAATGCATATTCACGAGCATATATAAATTTTATTGAGCAAAATGATATTTTTGTCTTCAGGGAAAAATTCGATAATTATGTTTTTGTTGATTCTAAAGGTACGGAATTTGCGGCAGTTGTTGAATTTGCGCCATTTCAAAAATTGCCTAAAAAACGTATTGGCAAAAGAAAAGATCCCAAGTGTGGAACTATTGAATCTGATCCATATTTTATTAATTTTTTGGAGAGTCTTAAAAATGAAGATACTGAATCGGCGACAGCACTTCCTAAAACTGAATATTCATATCAACCATTTGAAAGTAAATAATTTCATTTATTCAATAGATAAAGTTTATGCAAATGAAATATATTTGAATATATATTTTTATTAATATATTAAATTTATTATATTATTATAGATGCCCAAAAACGTGTTACAAGTACGCCATTGTTGGAATATTTGAAGCAAAGAAAAGCGGAAAAACAACGAATGCGTGATGAAAAACGTGAGGAAAGACGACGAAGAGATATCGAACGAAGACGAACCAAGGATGAACCCACGATATCTAAGGTAATGAAAATTAAATATAAAAAAAAAAAAATTAAAAACTATGTAATGATTATTGAAAGTTTAGAGCGTACGCTCTCAAGCCGAACATTTGAAACATTATTACAAGGCGCAAGATCGACGCGATGAAATTAATTGGAAATCAAAAATTAAATCAAGCTCTGTCATCAATGACACAATTGATTGGTAACAATTGAAGAGAAAATTATAATTATTAAAGAAAAAAAAAAATATGAATAGATTTTTCGATTCTGTTCATTTTTTTTTTTTTTGCAGCAACACAATTCAAAAGTCACGCGAATATACAAGTGAACGAAAAGCTCATTTTCAAATCAACAATCCCCGTGATTATCGATCGAAAAAATTATTGCAATGTGCGTGAATATTATTTATATGATGAAAAATTGTGCATTATAAATCGATTATTCTACTTGGATACTGTGAAAATCCATGAAGATTTATCACGATTAATTAAATATCTCATTACGAAAGTTTTATATATCAAAATAAATTAGTTGTATATTTTTCTTGGCGAGAAAAAATTTTTATATTCAATTGAATTCTTATTTATATTTTCATCGTGTTGATAATTTAAATACATCTTTGTATTCATTTCTTTTTTTTTTGTATATTTTCAACAACAGGTCCTGAAAAATCCCGATGCTGATCGTGAAATTAGCCGTGAAAATAAAGAGAACAAGGAAGAAAAAGAAAAGCCATTCATAAAGGAATCAAAGAATCGCAAACGTGACGATGTCAAAGCCAAGGATAAAGTTTTAGTTACTCGCGATCGCGATTCAAAAGGAACAACAAAGAATTACCGCGACCGCGAGGATAAAAAACACGAGAGAGAAAATAAACATGGAAAAAAACACGAAGAAAAAAAATTACATAACAAACGAGAAGAAAAAGAAAGTTATTCACGAACTAATAAGGAAGATCAATGGGATGCAAAAGAAAATGGTGGTAATCATCACAAAGAACGAACGTTTGAAGAGAAACGAGGAAAGAGTTATGAAAAAATGCGGCAAGAAAAAAAACGACTGGCCGAGGCGAAAAAACATGGAAATGTCGTTGATGAAAATGTTGATATTCAAATGGAAAAAATAAAAAAAAACCACGTAGAAACAAAAAATAATAATGTTGAAAATTCTGAAGATGTCAATGCTGGGCAAAAAATTAAATCAATTACACATGAAGACGATTTAAAGCCAAATAAATGTGATTTACAATATAATAATATTGATTGTACAACAGAAAATGATGCAGAGATTAATTTAATAATTAATAAAATGTCACAATTGGTTAAAGAATCAATTGATTTTAGTGGCGGTGGTGACAATAATGCAATGAAAAAAAGCTCTAAAATTGTTAAAAGAAGAAGTTCATTGGAGAGCGGTGGAGAAGGAGGTGGCGGTGATACAACACGTTTACGAAGGCATAAATCTTTAGATGGCGAAGATCAAGATAATTTACAAAAAAATGAAACCGATGATAAAGAAAAAGATAAAAAAGATCCACGATTAGAACGTAGAATTAGAAATAAGGTAATGATATAAATATAAATTTTATTATTAGATTTCAGTGGATTAATTTAAATAATTTATTTTCAAAGGATCGTCCTGCCATGGAAATATATCGACCGGGAATGGGAAGATTTAGTAAACAACGTTTAGAACGAGAAAAATCTACTCACGATGATCGCGCTTCTCTATCACAAAGTCCAACGCCCTCAATAAAACAAATAATAACTAAAAATATTGATAATTCATCAATTTCAACGTCTAATGAAATGCGTTCTATGACATTTAAACGCAGTGCCAGTCGCGATACTCCGTAGTTTACTTTTATTCTTATTGAATAATTTTCAAATTCATATAAATTCTCATTCGTATTTTTCATTTGCAGTTATTCATATTATATTTTCATCTCGACAAATATGTTCTGTCGATATAATACTGTATATCTTCGTGTAGAAATTTTTTTTTAAATAACGATAATAATATACAGAAAAAGCAGGCAGAGAATTCGTTGATATTTTTCTTGAAAATCAATACGATCATATGTATAAAAAAAAAATGGAAAGAACTGACCATTTTAAATTTGGATGGTCGTAAAATAAAGGTCCTCAAAGGGTCCTACGAAGCTTATATAGTTCTGACCTAACACACAAAGAATATAATGCCATATTTTAGTCATCAATGTTTGATTTATGTGCTAAATGATAAAAAAAATATACAGACCGAAGAAAAATGAGTGCTTTTACTTGGAAAGATTAAAAAAAAAAAGAAAAGCCCTGATAAATTCCATTTTTATTATTTTGCTGAGAAGATGTATAAATAAATAAAAAGGAGTGTTTATTATAACTATATGGAGCTCGAGTTGAAAAATAAAATTCATTTGGATTTTCAATAATCCAGTGTGTGTTTCTACAAATAATTTTTGAGGCCTGAAGTATTTATTTATTTATTTATTTAATTATTTATATAAACCTTTTTTTCCAAAATATATTTAGTTTATGCATAATTGCGATATAATCAGCAACGATTATCAATTATTTACTGGAATGAATGGTGTCGTCTGACGCAGATTTCTGCGAATTATGCGATTAAACCATCACTGAAAATATATTAATGAATACGATGTTATTTTAACAACATCCGAAACTCGATACAATCTTTAAAACTTAATGCGTATGGTAAACAAACGCATTAAAAATATATTATTATTTTTATCTAAATTCTACATCATGAATTGCAATGAAATATTACAGGGGATAACAAATATATTTTCAAAAATATATAAACGATCTATTTAATTAATTTGAGTATACAAATGAAATTATTAATCAGTGTTTGTAAATAATTATAGTTCGGGTTTGAGAAATTACCAATAAATTATGTAATTAGATTTTATGATCCTTGGAAATTTCCAATACTGTATTATTAGAAATTTTTGTTCTCGTGTGGCTTGTGCTTAATATAATCTATTAAATAGGTCCCATTTTCTAAAGTAAACATCCTTCTAACAAACAAAAAAAAACATTCATATACAGACAATGACAACAATTTTTCGATACATATTTTATTTGTAAACCGCGCCATTTATTGTTATATAATATGCGCATGCGTGATATCATCTAGGACAAAAAAGAAATGATATCAAAATTGAGATCATAAATTATAAAATAATTACACATAATGAATAAATAATGATGAATCATAAAAAAAAAAATGTACTTATAAATTAAACATAAAAGTATGCTCTACAGACCCTGAAAATACTGTAATTAATATTAAATAAGATAAAAAAAAATATCTTAGATTCAAATATTTATGAAAAAAATATATAATCGTATCTCGCTCTCGAAATCAGTGCAAGTAATATTTATTAAGAATTACATTTTTTTTTTTTTTATAAAGAGAAATATTTCTTTCTCTCTTTTCTTTCACTTTGTCTCTGCCGGGCACTCCCATTATTTTTATCATATATTTCAGTCCATCTAAATTAACTGTAAAATACAATAAAATTATAATCTTTCATATACATTCATACATTAACACATATTATATCACACATATAATCAAATTTTTTCCCATAAACATTCAGAGAAAGGTTTTGTGTAAAAAAAAAAAAAAGAAAATTAACCTCTAAACAATTGGTCCGTTGAAAGATATAATACATTTCATATATCGACACAGTTTAACCGGAAGGGAGAGAGCAAAATAGAGGGAAAGTTAGGTTATGAGACAAAGAGAAAAGAATACATCTCATCATTGGAGTGATTCTATTGGTTACTCAATCTACGGTAGTTATACCAGTGTATGTATTGCTTGACTGCTTATCCATACCTAATTCTTCATTATATACATACATAAGAGTTTTTCATTGGCATTTGGATGAAGTATCAACATGAACCAGCGTTGACTGCTGAGCACTTGAGCAGCCTGCAGCACTCAACACTGATACTGAGTCTGAGGCCACAAATTTATATACAATCATATGACGGTAGGAAGGGAACGAGAACGGACGTGTTTTGGAATCGTGAAGGAATGTTAAATTGAGATCGTTGTACGTCATATAATACCGGCTGCTATTCAAACGGTATGCAATCTCAGTTCTATTCCATTGTACATATATAAACTTTATACTTTCATGTTAATTCAACCATATGGTAACATATTTTATTTTATAATTTTACAATATAAGTAAGTGCAAGTACATACACACGCATGTATTTTATTATCATGTGCATAATTAAAAAATTAATTGTGTGAATAATATAGCTGACAACGCAAAATTGAATTAAGTGTGATCTCTCATGTAAAATCACAATTTCCGTTCAGCTTTTTATTCATTTATATACTTTTTTTTTTATTAATATTCTGTGGAATGTAAAAGCAAGACGTTGTGGGTGTTGATTATTAAGATTTAATAATTGTTTTTTATTTATTAATCTGAGAAAATTTGTTTCTTTTTTCATTATTCTATAACTATTTTATTTTATAAATATTTTTGTGTTGCAAGTAATGTACGGGATCCATGATTGTGTATATTCTTTTGTTTTACAGAAAAAAAAATTCGTGTATTACCGAGGAGAATTTTATTGTACTATTTACGACTGAGTGTAAGATAATTTACGAAATATAAACAGAAGAGAAATAACTGAAGGGTCAGTATTTATTTATTACAAGTATAATTTTTTTGCAATTACATTTTTTACCCCTTCCCTCATCTTCTTATTTGAATTATAATTTCAATTGCATTGTTATCTATCACAATTATAATTTATTATTTGCTTATATGATTTTTATATTTATTGTTTTTTATTTTGATTTTTATTATTTTTTTACCCACTTATTATTTAGGTTTCTCCAGTTGATTATAATTCATCATCATGAGTGATCTAAACGAAGTTATATCGTTAATACGATCATGTTTACTTACTTCTAAAGGTAGTACAGCAATTGAAAATTTGAATCGAGATTACAAACAACTAGAAGGCGAAAATATACCATTTCGACGTCTTGGATTTACGGCGTTACATGAATTGATAAATCAAGTACCGGGACTACGGGTTTATCGCCGTGGTGAGGCATTACTGGTGGAAGTAATTCCAACTGCTGAAACTGCGCATATTGCATCAATGGTGGCTAAACAAAAAAGTAAATCGTCAAAACGAAAAAAACCAGTAAATCGAAATTTTACACGATTTAGAAGACCAAATATTTCTACAAGCAGTAATTCAAAAGGATCGTATTCATCATCAATATCATCGATATCATCATCATCATCGCGATTTACATCTGGGACTTATAATCAGCGTGTCAATTTAAAACCGATGAATAATACATCAACACGTCCAAATTTACAGCCAATACGACGACAACAATCATCAACGTCTTTACCTCCAAGTGTTAATTTACCTAAACTTATGGATTTACAATTACCTACTAAAATATCTAATTCTACTAATAATCGAACGGACAAAAAGGTTTGTTCTCCACCATTAAATCTTCCATCGCCGCCGGTGAACCGTGAATTAAACGGTAAAACAGTTTCGCACGTGAGTCCACCACTTTCACAATCAACACAACAATCACGAGCAAATCTAAGTGAACGACTTGTAAGACCACCGCCATTACCAACGCCAAATTCAACGCGCAGTGTACGAGAAAGATCTAATATTGAGAGACATGTCACTTTTTCACCCATTGAAGTGAAGAATAATTCACCGCCATACGTAGCGCCATTACGCACAGTACCAAGTCCAAAAGTAACACTATTGCCATCACCGCCAACATCACCTCAATTGAAAGATCCACGTGATGAATTAATAAATTTAGTTAAATTATTAAAACTTCCAGAACCTGAATATAAAATATTTCAGCATTCAAAACAAAATAAAATTAATGCTAAATTATGTAGTGTCACAGTGGGTCCAAAGAAATATTCGAGCTATCCGGCGGAGGCAAAATCAGAAGAAGAAGCCGAAAAATTAGCCGCTGTACAAGCTGTATTAGATTTACATAAAAGTCATGGACCTCTGGTACAATTAAGAGTTACATCTGATGTGGAAGTAATTAAACAACGTCTGGTAGCAATTGTCGATGTACACAATGGTGTACTTATTGAACAATTGCCAATTTACTATAAAGAAAAGCACAATGAGACTCTTCCCGATAGTTGGATAAATATTGTGGAAGATTGTCCAAAAGAATTGACATTAGAAAAGAATGGTGTTAATAATTCATTTATTATATGGCGATATAATGCTGCAATACATAAGGTAAATTCAATTTATATTTTATTAATATACAATGATAATTTTTTATTATATTTTTCTTTATTTTTTTTTTTTTACAGACCAAGGAACAACCACTATCGCCGCGACTTGAAAATATACCAAGCTTTATTGGTGACGCAGTGCCAACGTCAATAATACTTCCAACTGATGATCTATGGCCTGTTTATGTTCAAAATGTCATAAACAGTTCAGAAATATGGGTAGTTATCAATGAAGATAATTACAATAATCGACTTGTAGCAATGACTGCTGAAATGTTAAATCCTAAATTGGAACCAAAGCAACCAGCTAGTTCTATTGAAATTGGCCGATTTTATGTCATGAAAGAGGATGAAAGTTGGTATCGTGTACGTGTTGATAATGTTAATAATACAACAAATCAAGCTGATATTTTCTACATTGACACTGGTGATTATGAAACTGTTGCATTCAGCCAATTGTATCCGCTTGATAAACGTTTTTGCGATGTAGCAGCGCAAGCAATTAAATTATCACTCACTGATCTTGAGGAATTTACTGATTGTGATAAAGTAACTAATATTATTGAAGAATTACTTCTTTATCAACCATTCTATGTTTCCGTAAAAAGTCGCGAAAATATTGGCGATGATTTCCTATTAAATGTTACATTTTATGATACAAGTGGCGTCGATGATGTCAATATTAATGATTTAATATTACAAAAATTTTTATCAACAAGTGAAACATTGGGATTGACAAATGAAGGTCGTGTAATTGAAGTATACTTATCGCATATTGAATTAAATGGCGATATTTATGTGCAAATGGAATTAGAAGGTTTAAAAATTATTGCTACATTGATTAATCGATTAATCAGTCCTAGCTTACATGTTGAATTACTTAAAGAGGCTGCTGTTCACGATAATATTGACATGAATGAAGTTTATCTTGTTAAATGTCCTGATGGCAATTGGCTAAGATCAAAAGTCCTTGAATATACGAGTGGACGTAAATTAAAAATGTTACTCATTGATTTTGGTGGCACTGTAATTGTTGATAATACACAATTACTTCGATTACAACCATTATCGCCAGTACTGGAAAAATATCCACCACAAGCACACAATGTACAGTTAATTAATATTGAAAAGACGAATTTTAATGAACAAATGATGAATCGATTATTGGAATTGGCGCCACGTAATGAAAGACTTCTTTGTAAAATTATCAAATCAGCTAAAGTACCAATTGTCGAATTATTTAAACGAAGCCAACCTGACGATGTTCTCATATCGATCAATAATACTTTGACATTGATACCCGAAATTGATCGTAATATTGAGGATGGAAATAATAACGTAAAACCAAAAAAACGTTTAGAAAGATCTATATCACGATGTAATAGCAATGATCAAGATGGTGGATTAAAATGTTTACGACGACCACCAATACCAGAAGTTGGTGAGATATTTGATGTACATGTAACTGGACTCGCTGCAAATCCAAGCAATTTTATTGTCCAACCGTACGCGGATATTGGATTGTTATCGAAAATGATGGTGGAATTGCAAGCTTCTTGCAATGAATATGTTGGTTCAATGTTGACGGGCGATTCATTACGAGTCGGGAAACTTTGTGCAGCTAAATACAATGATGGATGGTATCGTGCCAGTATAAATGGTATTATTGATAGCCAAACTGTGGTAGTTTATTTATGTGATTATGGAGATATGACGCCAACTAGTACAGAACATTTACAACCATTGAAAAAACAATTCACCGAATTACCATATCAAGGAATTAAAGCTCGACTTTATGGTAAATTATTTGTTGATTTAATATTAATTGATTAATAGTACTTGATAAATATTGAAATGAAAATATCAATTAGTTAATTAAATCAAAAATTATTTTACAGGTATTGAGCCAATAAATGTTGATTGGACACCACATACTTGCACAAGGTTTCAAGATTTAGTTGCAAATAAAGATTTTGCATCAATTGTACGTCATGTTGAGAAAGATGATACTTCACCGACTGAATCTATACTCAGTTTAGAACTCATTGACGTTTCCACGTCAGAAGATATCAAAATTCATGAAAAATTGGTAAATGAAAATAGAGCAATATTAACGGTTAATCCATAATCTATCAGAAATGTTAATCTGTGGTGGTTAGGATTTTATACATCCAACAGATGATTACTTCAAAAATAATTTAAACTCTAGATAATTATTTCTTTTTTTTTTTTTTTTTTCATCTTCAAAATTTTTATGTATTAAACATTACATTATGTTTGGATGTAATGTGTTTTGTGTAAAAACTTGATACCAATAACTTCATGTTTAATTTCACAACGAAGTTCATTGAAAATCATGTGCTTAACGCAGTGTTGGATTTCTTTTTTTTTTTTTTTTTTTTTTTTTTGTGTTTTCATAATCAGATAGCAATTGTATTTTCTGATATTGAATAGGTGCCGTGAAAATTATCAGAATGAGCACATTAAAGATGAAAAAAAAAAAAAAACGTGCCATTGGCTGTGCGATATATGGTGTAAATGGTTGTTAATTTTCATGACTGTGTTTTGAAAATTGAAATTTTTGCCTAGTTTAAAAACTATTTATATTTTTATTAATAATATTATTTGGCACATACATATATATTTTTAAACGAGTTTGAAGTCTTCTTGAAGTTTATGTATGTTGCTTTGATTTAGTCTATTTCAATTTTATCCATTTACTTTTTTTTTTTTCTGTTCACGCCACAATTAATAAAATGAATCGACAGCTTTGTCTCTTCATTTTGACATTATCCAATGACTGATATCGTAATAAATAAAAGAAAAAGAAAATAGAAACAGTTTAAAATCAGACAAAAAAAAACAATTTTTTTTTTATTATAAAATTTGCATTAATTTTCAAAAGTTGAATTTTATAAAAATATAATACTGCTTTTTAAAATTTTATTTTTGTTTATTTTTCTATAAGTAAAATTCGCCGGCCCGAAATTTGCTTCTCAGCATTATTATATGCAGTATTATTAGAAGATACTTACACTTAAACATTCTCCAACAAAGAATTAAAAAAAAAAAAATTAAGACCTATAATAAATGTGTCGAAAAGTAAATAAGTATCCACATAGCAAGTCCTGCAGTTAATTTAGAGTGTAAGATTTTTTGAGAGCATATTTTTTGTTACGGCAAGATTAAAAGATTTAAATTAAATAATAATTCAATTTAAACATAATATTGTATGATTAAATTAATAAAATACAATGTAATAGCAATAAATAAATGCAAATAAAAAAAAAAAAATTAAACTGCAGAGAAAAAATAAATATAAAAATTAATTCTAATAATTCATACGATATATTATTGTTAATAAAGATAAGAATAAATGTTTAATGCATTAATAGACAATTGTCGGACATTTGTCAAACACGTTTACAAATAAAGAGGGGGATTATTCACTGCGCTCTCTCGCGCTGTACGATGACGTCAATGGATCACAGAGAGCGCGGGGCGGTCAGTGGCTTTCAAACATTGTGTCAACCAGTTGACGAGAGTCAATCGTTGTAATAAGGTAAAAAGAGCTAGAGGCGAGTAAATTCAACATCTCTATCTGCCTATAGGTGCCCCTTAAAATAAATTGCTTAAAGTAATTTACCCATTAATTAAATGCATAACACGTAAAATAAAAGTATACATAATCATAATTGTATTAAATAGTATATATCATTGCGTTTAGATAAAAGCGCAAAATTAATTCTGACTGGATTAATTCATCAAGAGTTATTTCTTCAATTTAAGAATAATATTATTCAATAATTGAGAAGAAATAAAATAATTAAATACAAAAAAGAATAATAAGTTTGGTTTTAGTGGTAAAATTAGTGTGAATTTATTATATTTATTATTTATTAATTTCCTTTTTTTCTTTTTTTTTCTTTGTTTATATAGAAGAATGTTTGGTTTAAAAACAATGCTGACTTGTTGCTTCATCTACGTCTGTTATTAGACTGCTTATATTATAAATATATAAATTTGGTGATATTATATATTTACTTGACCGGCAATAATAAACAAAACCGGGAAATGAGGAATTTTCCCATAAACCACAAAACAAAATTTTACATATTATTTTCAGGTGACAAACTGAATCGTTTAGATATCAATCTATCACTTGGTACCATATCTGATCACCATTCTACCTGTATTATTCTATTATCATTGTTATAATATCCTGTATTGTTGTCTGTGTAATGATTCGATAATTTTATTTATCTACAATCCTTGTAATCGACAAGATAAAAGACAAGCATGTTGCGTAGTGAAACGCGTGGCTATTTATTAATGGCAACGTGAAGTTAAATAGAGAGATAATTTAAAGCAACCCAGGAACAATTGTCATCATCGCGAGATAATGATTACAGAACAAACTTGGACCATGATGCTGGAGCCCGATGTACCAGACATCAATGAGTAATTTAAATTAATTAATTATTTAATTATTTAAGTCATTTATTTATTTTTCATGATTTAATATATTTATTAATGTATAATTTTTTTGATTTGACATTATTAAAGATTGGGTATCTCGCCACGGAAACACTTATGGATAAAAGCAGTGAAAAAATTGACCTCCGAACGACTCGGAAGGGAGGGCCTTGCCGCTTGGGGTGTTGCACCACCACCGGAAGATTCAGATACACCGGATATTGAGGCCACTGGCGAGATAACAGTGGCAGCTTCATCATCACCTGAAACAATGTTGGAAGAGAAACAAGAAAAAATACCAGAGCCATCACCATGCCATGAAGGTTTATTTAATTAAAAAATATATCAAATAAATTTCATCGATTAAAGCAAAATATTATTACTTAATTTATGTTTTTATTTTTGAAATTATTTATTTATTTGTTTTGTTTGTTTAAGATGTATTTAAAAAAGGCCAATTGTATAAAGGAATTTTCTGTCCATCATTGACGACCAGTTTTCATAGTTCAAATTTGGAACATTCATATTTTAATTATTCATATCGACAACGTCAAAAATCATTAATTATGTTAAATATTGTTGACTTTGTGCTGAAGGTAAGAATTTTAATTGATAAATATATTTATTCATTGATGGTGATGGTAATGATAAATAAAAATATATTATTTATAAATAGATTGCTATTATTTCAATGTGGCTATGGAAAAGAGACAATAATAGTAATGGTTTAATTGAAACATTATCATGGGCATTGTGCTGCATGTTTGCAAATCTTGTACTCAGTATTCTTGGTTTATGGCGTTGGTTTTCTAATAATTATCTTTATTGGGCTTCAGTATTTACATGGTTACTTATAAATACCCAAGGTAGTATTAATATAATTTTCACAATGAAATATAAAATAAACGTAAATTCATTACACGTTGCAATATAAATACATATTTATATTTAATATAAATGTAAACTATAAACTAAAAATAGTTTTGATCTTCACCTGCTTAACCAAGGCGGAAGTTACCTTGAAGATAAAAATAATACCACATGTTTCATTTCATTCAAAAGAATTTAGGCTCACGTGAAAAAAGAAAATAGAATAAAAATAATTTTTGTTTATTTTTTTATATTTCATTTATAATTTTTTAAAGGTTTTGTAGCAGCGGGATTAAATTTTTCATCACAACAGCGTATAATGTGGTATATATTATTCATTATTTATGCACCTTACGCTATGTTACCACTTCCATTGCGATGGTGTGTACTCGCTGGTTTGGGTACTGCATTAACTCATTTGATCATGACAATTATCGCATTATTTTTCAATCCAAAATACGTAAGAATAAAAAAATAATATATTTATTTTCCTCTAAAACAATATTAAATTAATAAAATCAAACAATTAATCATTGTTCATTTATATTTGCAGGATGCAATGTGCATTACGAGAATGTTAATGACAAATATTCTCTTACATTTAGCTGTTAACTTGGCGGGTATGTATACGAAATATTTAACAGACCGAGGACAACGTCAAGCATTTTTGGAGACACACAGATCGATGGAGACACGCCAAAGAACCCAAAATGAAAATAATCGTCAGGAAAAACTTCTTTTGTCTGGTAAAATATTTTCTAGTTCATTATCATCATCATTCTCATAATTATTATCATTAAATTAATTAAATAATATTTTTTGTTTAACCACAAAATTAATTCCACTATGACGCTTTTAATCTTTATATTTTTATTAAATTGATCAACTAATTTATACCGAACTGAAGAACATAAATAACGTGATATACACATATGTAAAAATATTATATACAAGTATATATGTGTAAAACACAAGCTGGACCCATTGGCCCGATAATATTCGCTTCACCAGGTCTCAAAAGAAATATGAATGCTCATGTGTTCATTCACAGTCGATTGACTTTTTTCATATATTGTCTTTATATGATCCTTGAGTATATTTATGATGACAATCGATTTCCAATGCTTATGAATTTAGAAGAAATATATTTGAGGTCATAGTATGTAAGAGAAAATAATTATTCACATGGAATTAATAATAATAATTTTATTTTATTTTTTTTTTCAGTACTTCCTGATTTTGTTGCCAAAGAAATGATTCGTGATATTGCACGTGAAACAGCGAGTGGTGGAACATTTTCATTTACACCTAATCAATTTCATCGAATTTATCTTCATCGTTATGAAAATGTCAGCATTTTATTTGCTGATATTAAAGGATTTACTGGTAAACTTTATAATATTTATTAATATTAATATTAAGCTTTTTTTTTTTTTTTTAAATTATTTACACATTAAATGACGCGATAGAGCAATGTTGAAAATAGTTTCTTGTAGTTATATATTATTATTCACGTTGATGTTTTGCGCTTTAGCACAAATATTTGTTCTAAATATTCTGACACAAATTCTAAATTTGCAACAATTGCAATCAGTCGGTTTTAGTAATTACGAAATCAAACGACGTTATTACATTAAAATATGTATGTAGCACACGATCTGTGTTCTACATCGCAATTCTTTATTAACTATATTAATTATTTAAGGAATTTATATCTGAATAATATTTTTATTAAATGATTTTGTAATAATTAAGATAAAAGTAATTTATTATTTCTTTTTTTAATTTATTCTTTATTTTTAAATGAATTTTTCTAGCACTGGCGAGTCAGTGTAGTGCCCAGGAACTTGTGAAGGTACTGAATGATTTATTCGCACGTTTTGATCGACTATCAGCGGAGAATCATTGTTTAAGAATAAAATTATTGGGTGATTGTTATTACTGTATATCTGGATTACCAGTTGCAAGAAGTGATCATGCACATTGTTGCGTTGAAATGGGTTTGTGTATGATCAAAGCAATGAAAGACGTTCGTTACACAAGAAAAGTAAATAATAATAATATTAATTTTTAATATAACATTAAAATTAAATTAAATTAAGTAATGAATAAATGTAAAAAAAAATTTTTTTTTTGTAATATTTTAGACGGATTTGAATATGAGAATTGGTATTCACAGTGGTTCTGTTCTATGTGGAGTATTGGGACTGAGAAAATGGCAATTTGATGTGTGGAGTTATGATGTTACTTTAGCAAATCATTTAGAAAGCGGTGGAATTCCTGGGTAAAATTCAAAGTACTTTTCAAATATTTTATTATATATTTATTAAAATATTTTTTGTATTTATTCAGTCGTGTGCACATATCAGCAGAGACTTTAAAGTGTTTGAATGATGTTTATGAAGTGGAACCAGGTAACGGTGCTGATCGTGATAATTATTTAAAGGACAGAAATGTGGTGACGTATTTAATTAAACAAACTGAACCATTAAAATCAAAAAGAAGACAATCATCAAAACCAAAAATGTCAACTGAAGATGAAACTGGCAGTAGAACAAAAAAAAGTTTCAAAATTTCCAATCCACTATCGTCCAATAAACAAGAGAATCCAATTATTTTAAAAGATGAAGATGAAATTGGAGTTGATTGGATACCAGAAATTCCCTTTGAAAACGTAAATATTATTGAATATAAATATTTTTTCTGTCATTGAATAAAATAATTATATTTATATTATTATTCATGAATATAATAGTTAAACAGTGCTAATTCTGTGAGCAATCTTGAGACTGAATATCTTGAAGATGATGAAGATGAAGAAGGTGGTGAAAAAAGAACTGGTGGTTTTGAAACACCAAGCAACAAACGTATGCGACTTGCCAACATTAATGCATGGACATTACGTTATAATGATGATAGTTTGGAAGCTAAAGTGAGTAATAATTTAATAATATCCAAGTACAGATGATAATAAAACTAGTAAACAAATGATAATATTTAATTTTATCTGCTTTAGTTTGGTCAATTGCGAGAAAATATGTTTAAATCTAATATGACATGCTGCTTTGTCATCTGGCTATTTATTGCTATCTGCCAAGCTGTCATTGTTCCCGAGTGAGTTAATTATCTAAATTTTAAACCACTAATAATTTTTATATTGAAATTTATTAATTAATTAATTTATTTATTTATTTTGATTCTTTTTTTTTTTTTACAGTTGCATCGCTCTGTCTGCATCTCTTTTATTTACAACTGCAGCTCTTGTTATATGTTCTATCCTCGTAATGGCAGAGGAATTTAAAAATTTACCACAATTTCTTCAACATGCATCTTCGATGCTTGTTCATAATAAATTATATCGAACTATATTTATTTGTGGCTTGATAAGTCTAATGGCAATCACTTCTGTTATGGGAATATTAGTTTGTCCCAGTGTGAATTATTATTCTTCAGAAAATCCAATTATGGATAGATTAATAATGTCAAACAATAATCATACTGCCAAAGAATTATCGAGGAATAATATTGAAATGACAACAACGTCAGGTATTCTCGATAAATTTATCGTTAGTTTTTTAGCAGCTGCATTGGTAAATGACAGAAGAGAAAATCAAGTGAATGAATCATTGAGTATACATAATCAATCAATTGGAAGTGAAGTTAATAATTTTGGAATGAAATTAAATCAAAATGATGATAAAAATATTGAAAATAATTCTAAAAATTTATATGAATCTGGAAGACACTTTAAAGCAAAAAGACATCGACGAAAATTCACAAGACAAGAAAATAATTTTAAATTACGTAAAATATTTTCTATATTAAATAATAATGAAGATTTCAATATGAAATCAGTATTAAATTTAGAATCAAAAAGCTGTTTACAGGCAGAATATATTATTTTTACTTGGATTTTATGTCTTATTGCTTTAGCATCAGCATTAAAACTTTATTATTTAGTAAAATGTGCATTGGCATCAATTATTGTATTTATGTATGCTGCACTTATAATAATTGGATGTCAAGAATTATTTCAGACTGCTGATGAGGATGAAACAAAGTAAATTAAATTATCATTTAATTTTACATATAAAATAAATATAATTTTAATTATAAATTAATTTCAGAACTGTGATACCACTGTCTACACAAATGCTTATTTTTCTCATAATATTTCTTGTCGTTGTAACATATCACGGTCGTCAAGTTGAAGTTACATCTCGTCTCGATTTTTTATGGAAACAACAAGCAGAACGTGAACTCGCTGATATGATTGAATCAAAACACAATAATATGCAATTATTAAAAAATATTCTTCCTGATCATGTAGCTCATCATTTTCTAACAACAGAACGTCCACCCGAGGTAAGATAAATTATTTAAAATAATCTTTATTAAAAAATTTAATTAATTATATATCATTCTTTCAGGAATTATATTCTCAATCACGAGACAAAGTTGGCGTGATGTTTGCCAGTGTACCAAATTTCACTGAATTTTATTCAGAAGACGTCAATAAAGGAATGGAATGCATCAGATTACTAAATGAAATCATAGGTGAAACCTATAAAAAAATAAACAATAAAATAAAACAAAATAAAAATTTATTTCTTAAATTTCAGCTGACTTTGATGAATTATTGGACGAAGCGCCATTTCATTGCATTGAAAAAATAAAAACTGTCGGCGCAACATATATGGCAGCTTCTGGTCTTAATCCAAGTACTTTAGATCCCAATAAAGATGACATGGATCATCTATGTAAACTCGTTGATTACGCAGTGGCAATGCGTTTACGTCTCGAAGACGTGAATATTCATTCATTTAATAATTTTGATTTACGAGTGGGTATAAGTTGTGGTCCATTAGTTGGCGGTGTTATTGGCGCACGTAAACCTGTCTTTGACATCTGGGGCAATACAGTAAATGAAGCATCACGTATGGATTCAACAGGAGTAATGGGAAAAATTCAAGTGCCACGTGATATTGCACGACTTTTAGAATTGCGTGGTTATCAAACGCAAAAACGCGGAATGATTGAAGTTAAGGGTAAAGGAACAATGGAAACATATTTTGTATTAGGTCATGATTCACAAGAATCCGAGGCAACATCAAGACAACGTAATACATGTAGAAGTCTTGCTGCAGTTGTTTATGGTGTGGTTCAAGCCCGTCGTAAACAAATGCAAAGTAATTAGCGTAACATAAATTTAATAACGGGGCGAAAAATCGCCTTATTTAATTGTCTTGAATACAAAAAAAAAAATTAGATATATATATATATATATATATGTCTGTACATATATATTGTAGCGAATTGGCATAACTGTATATTACATGATAATGATGAAACACAAGTATTTAAATTGCAAAACAATTATTCAGCTTCAGTTGAATAATTAAAAATAATAAAACACGGTGGTGAATAAATTCAATAATTCTTAATAATAATAGTAATAAGGCTAACTATAGTACGATCTCATATCTAATGTAGATTTCATGCGCTAACTTTCACTTTCTTCTGTCTATTATTTATTTTTTTCTTTTTTTTTTTTTTTTTTTTTTTTTTTTTTTTTTTTTTTTTTTTCATTTGTTTTCTTACTCGTCCATAATCAGCTGTACAGTTTTACACATTATACTATTATAAATTCTACATTAATATTACCTAATATTCATTTAATTGTTTTACATGGAAATTATTTATATATATATATATATTTATATTTAAATTGTTTTTTTAGTTTTAGAGTGGAAAAATTAGCTGAGCTCTTTTGGTAAATTCAAAAAGGATGTCAAAAGCGCTGGTTTTATTTATTTTGTTTTGTTTAGGAAAAATTGTTTTCTTTTTTTTTCTTATGTATAAAGGCACTGTACACATGATCGTTATTTTTTTTTTTTTAATATGAGTATAAAAGAGCGGAACGCTTCGCGTGCTTTCACACTTCGATTGCAATTATTCATTGACAATGTTGAAGATTTGTTACAATATTTAATTAACCTTCTCTAATTGGAAGAATAGATATAATATTTATTTGGTAACTGAGTTTTTTTTTTTCTTGATGCGTGTTAACAAGAGAAGCGCTCCGAAGTTCTATTTTTTTTATATTTTCTTTTTCATTCGAGGTGGGATAACTCGTGTATCACAATTTGGCAGTGAAAAAACGGTTTTTCATTTTATTTTACGTGTAAAATATAGTTTTATGCCATATTAAAAGTTTTTTGCTTATCTATTTTCAGTGAATTTATCCGCTTTTTTTTTTTATGCATTTAGTTATCAGCTACAATTTACATGTAATTTTTTTTTTATCTTTCATGTATGTATCCTGCCATTTTACTCACAATTATGAATGAAATCAGAAAATAGAAATTTCTGTATTTTTATTGTAGGTTGAAAAAAATATCTGTCTCATCTTTTTTTCTTTGTTTTTTTTTTTTACTATTGCGGATATCGTCACTAACTATATTATTATTGTTTACTATTAATATATATGCATATATTAATACTATCATTAGTTGCTAAATGTTCATCTTGTTCATGATATTATTATTACTTTTCATTTGATGTGCAAACTTAAATTTTTCTTTCATACACGAGTTAGCGAAAATATTTTTATTATTTTTTTTTTATCATATTTGGTTTACCTATAGATTACACAATTTTTCATTTGCATTTATGAATTTTAACATTTCTGGTCATATGAAGTGTATTAATTATTATTATTTTTTTTCTTTTACTATTTATCTACCATCAAAATGTTTCGCAAAACATTTGATTCCATTATATATACCAATTGTATCAAGAAGATATTTGCACTTTAATGATTGACATTAACGTCATGATTCTTTTTTTTATTATTTACTTTTCATCATAAAGTGATAAAAAAAGTATCTTATCATGTAGAAAAATGATTGTAAAACGTGCGAAAAATTGAAAAATATGAATTTTTTGAAAAATAATGTCGCTAATTTAAAATTTTTTGTAATTATTTTTCCATTTTGTATAATTGTAACATCATTATTAATTGCCTAAAAAAAAAAAATATCTAAAAGTAACAATATTTAACGCACAAACACTCGAGTTTTTATAATTTTTGTTTCAATTCAAAAACTTCATCATCAATTTTTTTTTCATGAATGTAAATATAATTTGTATTACAAATTGAGTGAGGTTGCATCGAGTCTCAAGAGGTATCTCAACAAACATAATTTAATTTATTTCCAAACTATTGCTGCTTCAGCCATTTTTTTTTTTTTTTTTTTTTTTTTTTTTTTTTTTTGGCTTTGAGATCATTTTTATAATTTATTTATCGTAATTTTTTCATCACGCACTCATTTTCACACTCATCATTAATTCATTACTTTTGTAAATAAATATACATTATCTTCATATGAGTTGTCATTTTTCTTTACTTATCGCGATCATTTCAATTTGTAAAATCATGTAATTATAAATTCATTCAATCTATTATTATTAAATATCATTTGAAAATGAAAAAAAAAAAAAAAATATTAAATGTTTTATCATCGCAATGTATCCACATATTAAATTTCACTTGTCTAAATCGATTTGATCGCCATTTTTATCTTTTATCCATGAAAAATATCCATTTGTTAATGTAAATCTTTCCAAAGACAAAATTTACCCTAACCTATTTTTCCACGAAAATAGGTTAATTGTATTTCACTTGAATAAGCCTACAAAAAAAAAATCTAACAATCGTCTGAAAACAAAACTAAAGGCAGACTGACAAATTGAGACTATTTTCAATCCACATTAATTCATAATCATGATTATTAATATTATTTCATAAATTTAATTTTCTTATTCATTCATATTTTTTTTTCTTTTATTGAAATTATTTCTCAGTCGCCGATGATAAAATTTCGTTTATAGCTTTCTCAATTTGAGCAGTTTTCTGTGTGTACAATTAATGCGCACTTTATACAATAACAACCATTACAATTAAATACAATTTTATCGAATGAATTCACAACTGGCAGTGAAATATATTTTGCATTGCTCGACATTAAAAAATAAAAAAAAATAAAAAGAAAGAGTAATAATACCGTGATAAAACGTTCATCGTTTTTTTTTATTTCACGTATTTACTCATTACTTGATCTTTCGATTTCTCTTTCTTTTCTTCTCTCTCACAATTAC
>JAQQBS010000002.1:1767381-1798029 GCA_030347275.1 Microctonus aethiopoides | reverse complement strand
AAAAAAAAAAAAAAAAGGGCTATTGCTGATTGTTTAAAAAAGACGACTGACGTTCCCACAATCGTAAAGCCTCCCCCAAGCTTTTCTCTCACCCATTGTAGGCTTAATTCTCTCTTTATATATATATATCTCTTTTGCTCGCCCCCAGAATCTCGCCCCGCGTTTTCATCCCCGGCGCGACGCGCGACCCCTCCCCAACTCGCTGTGCTGCTCACCGACCCCCGGAATAAATCAATACACGTGTCTGCTACACACCATACACACTATGCATCCCAACCACCCGTTCATATCCTAAAAAAAAAAAATCCTAAACCTCGATACGTTTAATTTCAATTTTATAATTTTTCTATTCTCGATTATATTAATTGTAATAATATTAATTAAAATTTTTAATATATTTTATTGTTACCTAATTGACGACAGATGTCAGCTTTCAGATGAGATGGTAACGCCTTCTCTTTCAATAATGTCTCGTAGTGCTCCTTAGCAATACGATATTTACCTTGGACTTCGTGCAAATGAGCAATATGGAACTTGACTGTAAACAAAATAATTCAATTTTATTCATTATAATATTTAAATATTAATATATACAATTATGTATTTTTATTAATGATAATTATCAAGTTTAATGCAACTATTAAATTCAACGTCAATGCAAATACGTAATGAAATATTCTATATAAAAAAAAAATAAATAAATAACAACTTATATTTAAATATTATTACCAAGTTATAAACGATTATTTGATAACTTTCATAGTACTCTCAATTAAAATCTTTTACTCTTATTTATTCTATTCATTAAATTTTTTTTTTGTGTGTTCTTTATGTATATAATATATCCTTCACTCAATATAATTCAATCACAAAAAAAAAAAATTATTAAACTGTTTAATATAAATTCATAATGACGTAAACAAATGATAAAAAATATATTATTGAAAAATAATTCTGTTGATAAAACTTGATATTATGATTTTAACGATCGAAATTAATTTTACTCCTTGCATCAGCCAATGTCACACAAGTTGTGCACGGTACTTGACCGAACACAAAAGAAGAGAAAAACATATATACATGTATATATATATCTTTGAGGTCTTCGAACTCTCTCTCGAAAAACCGGTACTACTTGTACCGAACTATAAATGCTTCCTCCTTCCCCTTCTCTATACTTCTTTTCGTTCCTCTCAGTTTCTCTTCCTTCTTCTCCTTCATTTCTCTATGTATAATACAGTATACACACCCATACAAACGTCTTATATTATACACATACAAAAACACTTGTCATATCTCTTTTTTCCTTCCTCATTACATTTTCTCATTTATATTATATTATACATTATATATACTCTATCCAATCACAACAACCATCTGGTCATACCAATTACATTGACAATTATATTTATATAAAACATTAATAACGAAAAAATTCAGATAAAAAAATTCAGATAAATATATTAATCTTATAAAATGTTTATAAAACACTTTCACATGTTATTGAAGTTCAAAATGGTCAAAATGGCTGTCAAATATATAATATAATAACATGACATCTGACACAATCAGGTCAAGTTCAAGGAGCTGAGAGAAAAAAGTAAAAGAAGCCGACGCCCATTTGATATTATATCATCCAATATTTATACTGTTATTCATGTAATTGAAATTGTATTAAATTAATTTACTAAATTGTATTAAATTGAAAATTAATTCAACGTACTTTCTAACTTTGAAAATGATGCTGGTGTTGTCGCGTCAATAAGTGCAAGTGTCAAGTGTTTTAATGCCGCATCAAAGTCTGATAAAACTTTTAGCATGAGACCAAGACGAAGGTGAACCTCGCACGCACGTGGAAAACCTGGTTCCACCCATAACACCTGCTGAAATGCTTTGACAGCCCTGTAACAAAAAATATAAATTATATTAATTAATATATCTAATGAATATCTAATATTCAATAATAATAAATAATTAATATTTAAAAATAAAAAATATGAATTATGATAACATTTAATGAATATCTAATATTTAATAATATTAATAAATATCTAAAAACAAAAAAAAAATAAATTATAATAATATCTAACAAATATCTAATATTTAATAATAATAATAATAATAATAATAAATCTCTAAAAACAAAAAATATAATTATATTAATATCTAATAATTATTTAATATTTGATGATAATAATAATAATAATTAAATATCTGAAAGCAAAAAATATGAATTATAATATCTAATAAATATCTAAAAACAAAAAATATAAATTATAATAATATTTAATAAATATATTTAATATTTAATAATAATAATAATAATAATATTTAATAATTATTTAATATTTGATAATAATAATAATAATTAAATATCTGAAAGCAAAAAATATAAATTATATTAATATTTAATGAATGTATAATATGTAATAATAATAAATAAATAAATAAAAAAATTTTTTTAAATAGAAAAAAATAATAAAAAAATACATAAATATCTAATATAAAAAAATATTAATTTTACTAATAGTAAATATATTAAATTATAATATCTATTAATTTATAGTAAATATAAAATTCATTATTATATAATTATATAATATTATTTTTTTATTTATTTTACTAAGGACGAGATTACTTATAAACTAAAATTTTATCATGATAAAATTGTCGTCTAGGTCACGTGTGTGCAAACGATAATCACGACATATTTCTACCCAAGTTTGAGGGTTGCGTGAACTTACAATGTAAATGTGTAAATATATAAATATATATGCACCCCTCAGGTGTTTGCAATACTTTTAACACCTCATAAATTAATTAATGTCCACGGTTAAAAGTAATTAAACAATCGTATTGTCGATCTTGAAACCGTGAAAAAGATTAAGTGTTTTTGCATATACGTCCTCAACATATCAGTACTATACACACATACATAAATTACATACATACATATTCTCAAGTATTTAATCATCATACGAAGCACTAAAATTCCCCTATACACAATAATAAAAGTCCAAACCTTCGTAATTTATTTTTAAATATTAAAAAAAAAAATTAATATTACTCATGTATATATTATCTCACACAAACTAATCTAGATAAGCCACTGAATGGGTAAGTTGTAATTCTTATTATGTAGTCTTTAATACCCTGTCATTAAACCATATTTTTTTTTTTTTTCAATACACAATTTTTATCATTTTATAAAAATATTTCATCAATTATTATTACAAGTACATAAACAAAAGTAATCGTCTAATTGATTTAAACATTAATAAATTAAGTTACGAAATAATATATTAATAATTTTTTTCTAACATAAATTGACATCATAAGAAAAACGAGTTAATCAACCAGTGACCTACATTTTATTTTTTCAAACGTTTATATATATCTATATACATATATATATACTTATAACGCCTACACATGCTTTCATTCCACTCTCTTTGCAACGACACACTTCAATAAAATATCAATATTAACACTAATTCATAACTGCCAATAATTCACAATAATAATTACATGACAAATAAAAATTATTCACTCATCCATAAATTATATTTACTAATAAAAATACTTATCAATATCTTATTAATATAACAATATTGTTATAATAAAAAAATAAATTATAATAATACCTATAATAAATATATATTATATTTAATAATAATAAATATTTAAAAACAATTAAAATATAAATTATAGCAAAATCTAATATAAAAATTGTTATAATAAAAAAAATAAATTATAATATTACCTAAATAAATATATTATATTTAATAACAATAAATATTTAAATATTTATTTGTTTTCAAATTTGAAAACAATTAAAATATAAATTATAGCAAAATCTAATATAAAAATTGTTATAATAAAAAAAATAAATTATAATATTACCTAATAAATATATTATATTTAATAACAATAAATATTTGAAAACAATTAAAATATAAATTATAGCAAAATCTAATATAAAAATTGTTATAATAAAAAAAAAATTATAATATTACCTAATAAATATATTATATTTAATAATAATAAATATTAATTAAAAACAATTAAAATATAAATTATATTAAAATCTAATATAAAAAATTTGTTATAATAAAAAAATAAATTATATAATAATATCTAATAAATATATTATATTTAATAATAATATATATTTCGAAACAATTAAAATATAAATTATATCAAAATCTAATATAAAAATTGTTATAATAATTTTTTATTACACATTTAATAACATTCACGTATATATACCTAATTTCACTTGTATATAAATGTGAGTTAATATATATTAGCCAACATTGCAATAATGTAGCAATAATTGTAAACCATTGCACCATTTTATAATAGTTTATTCTCAGGTGAGTGCACAATTTATTTTATACACTCAAGAAAACAACTGGCATTCTCTTCCTTTTCTCTTTAACCCACGCAGTAAATAAATAAATAAATAAATAAATAAATAAATAAATAAATTGCTGAAAAAAATAACAAAAGAAAAAAAAAATATAATAAAAATAAATAATAAAAAAAATATTAAATCAACCCCAACATAAATATTAAAGGCAAAAATTGCAGCAGATGCTTTTATATGCAGTCAAAAAAGACAGGTGTATGTATATTACATATACAGAAAAATCCATAAGTTTTATATAATTATTATTAAATATATATTCTCAAAAGTATTCAGCACCTGTATAATATATTGAAAGAGTATCGATAAATAGTGTGAGTGCAAAATTTAAATTAATTGTAAAGAGTGAAGAAATATATATACAAAGTTGATGTTTAGCACGTGCTCTAACGCATATAAGAAAAAATTAAAAAATGTTTGCTTGTATATATGTTTATACATGTATTGATGGTCGCGTGCCCAACACACCTGTCCACCATCTTGGTTCCTGCTGAGGACCCGTCGGAACCCGCTGGTGAATTACTAGTATACATATATGTACAGTGTGCCTTCGTCTTCAACGATCATATAAAGTGGGAGTAAAAGCGAAAGAAAGAAGAGAAAATAATAAAAAAAATATATTGAAAGAGAATGGACATTCTTAAATGGGGAATATTCAAGACACAATGTGAGACAGGATGTGGGCAGCTGTTTACCAGCTGGACGATATCATACCTAGATATATGTTTAAATGTATATCTTACACTATTGCGTATATTGCAGATATATATAAAATAATATTTGTTAATATTTTTAGGTTAAATTGAAAAAAAAGAATTGAAGAAAAAAATTTTTAATTCATTTGTAAAAAATGATTTGATTTTTTTATTTATTTGTTTAATTATTTATGTTATCAAATAGTGTGATTATTGCTTGTTGAACATATAAATTAATTTTTGTTTATATTTTTATGTCTAATTAAAAAAAAAGAATTGAAGAAAAAAATTTTTAATTCATTTGTAAAAAATGATTTGATTTTTTTATTTATTTGTTTAATTATTTATATAAACAAATGATGTGAATATTGCTTGTTGAACATATGTTCAACATATATGTTGGATATATGTTGAACAAATAAAATAATATACGTTTATATTTTTATATTAAATTGAAAAAAAAGAATTGAAGAAAAAAATTTTTATTCATTTGTAAAAAATAATTTGATTTTTTTTATTTATTTGTTTAATTATTTATATAATCAAATGGTGTGAATATTGTTTGTTTCTTAGCTTATGAGCTATAATAAATAATAAATAAACAATTGGTTATGTTTTATTTGAATTACTGTTCGTGCAATTAAAATATAAATTGAAATTTTTAACTTGCATTTATTTTTTTCTTCTCGAAATTTTCTCACGAATTATTTTATTTTATATTAAAAACAGTTCAAGGCAAAATCTCTGTGGTTGTATAAGCTCAAGCAGACACACATGCACAGAAATGTAGACACAAAGTAAAGCGATAGCACCTGGCCCCTTGAGAATATTTCTGCCTTTCCGGTGAGTTCTCAAATGTTCATCATCTCATTTTTTTTTTTTTTTCGACATATATATTCCCACCCATATCCGGCGCCAAACTATTCGCATTTTCATATTGAATACAAAAAGTACAATTGCACAATTGACATTATTACAACAGCTCCAGAAGAAAAATTAAAATTAAACATTTAAATTCGCTAATTTACAATAATTAATATTGAATTTATTTCAGTATAATATTTAAAATAAATATTGTGACGTTTTGTATATGTTTATTTATATATAAATTGCAAATAGATATAAAACATTAATAATGAATGAACGTGCATGTAAACCACTACATTCAAAAGAATTATTTCATGCATAAATAATACCTATACATAAAACTTTTGATATAAAAAATAAAATAAAATAAAATAAAAAAAGTGACGCAGAAAACAGAGAAAAATATTTCTATATTAATTCTCTATTTTCATACACATATATATTATTGTTATATCGAGATTTAAAAACATATAAAACACACAACACACACACAACTCACTCATTCAATAAATAAATATAAATAATCCCAACATCCACATTCAACCATGCACAATAAAAAAAAAAAAAAAATACCACAAACTTCTATTAAAAATTACCAAATAATAAATAATTGATAATAACATATACTTTTAATTTTATTATATTATACACACTTAAATCTGATCCTTATAAATAAAATAACGCTTAGCTATTATTATAACATACACATTTTATTTTATTCTCTCAAGTACAGTCATCAAATACTCGATAGCAAACAATTACACAATGAACGTTTGAATTTCAACTTGACAAACCCTTTTTTCTATTCAACTATTTACTCCCTTTGAATTTTTTACAAGTACATATATATACATATAAGACTTTAAAAGTATCAAAAATTTATCAACAAGTACTCTGTACATAAAAATACATGTCCAGTACATATAATTTAATTGATCGATATAGTGAATGGCAGTTATCCTACCAGAGAACTTTGTTATGTGAGCTGTCACGCAATATTACTTTCCTCTATATATATATACACATACATATATGTATATATATATGTATAATTTTTATTATTATTATTATTTTGAAAAAGATGGGAATGACAAAATGATATAGCAAAAAGGGGAACAAGAGAAATATATATTTGCCAAAGGCGAACAAAATGGAACAATGAGTTTATTTCCGGTGAAACGCGTGCGGCCATTATACATGCATATATATAAATATATATACATGAATAATATATGCACATGTGTATGCACGTGTGTCTTTCATTGTGGTAAAAACGAGAAGGAAAAAAAAAAAGCATCAAAATTACTGTATTTTACTGAGAAAGAATAAAAATTATTTTCCATTTTTATTTATTTTTTTTTTTTCCTTTATATAATAATAATTTTTAGTTATTATTGTTTTATTCTTTTATGAATAATAACACAAATGTCAGTTGCAATATAATTTTTGTATACAAGCAAATGTTACAAAGATTATATATATATATGCTAACCAGAAATTTTTTGTTTATTTTATCAGCATATATTTTTTATGTATATTTTTTTTTATCATTATTAATCGTACTGTATATTCGAAAATATCAAAAGATTTAAATTGGTAAAAGAGAGAAAGATATAAATATAAACAAATATACATGTATATATAATTCTTTGTCCAATCACTGCAACATTTTTTATTTCAAACTGTGCTATAAGTAAAATGCCATTCAAGAAAGCCGCGAATAATGGCAAAAGACCAACGAAACCACCGAAATATTTCAGCATGAGAAGAAAAAGAATAAAAAAAAAATTGAGTGATATTTTTTTTTTATTCTCAGATATAAAAAGAAAGTGGAGGAAAAAAAATGCAGTCTTCCTCCTCAAGAGTAGGAGTTGCCAGGTTGAAATTATATATATTTGTCTGTATATCTGTATGTATGTATATATATATATAAATACACATATAGCACGGTTGGGATAGACTGTGTTTGGCCAATGGACAAACTCAAAGCGCACGACGAGAGTTTTGCGTCGTCGAAGCTGGAAAAGAAGAATATAATAAGAAGAAGAAGAACGAAAATATATACTTGTGAGCACAACCAACACTAGTATATCAAAAAGCCAAAGGAGAAATGGGGAGTTGTGTAGAATAGAGGGGCAACGAAACAACCAAGTTGCTGCTGGTGTCCAATGGTTGCTTGTTCTTTGCGTTTCAGAGAGGAGGGCTGTTGAACTTTCAGGGTCACTCCCAAAGCGGTCCCGCGAATATTAGTACACATATAAATATAAATTAACCAACAATAGAGATAGAAAAAAAGAAAAAATCCTGCATGTCTATATATTATATATAATTTATTATTTAATTATATTTTCTTCAATGAAATTATTCAATTAATCACACACAAAAATCACAACATGATAAAAAATAAAATACAATTATCCTACACTGTGTATTTATATATCAACTAAATGATTGTGGGCGCCGAGTTGAATTATTCTACGTCAAAATATTATTTACAGTTTGTTATTATTTCGCGCGATAATAATATGAAACAAATAAGAGAAAAAATAACAAGAGTGTATTGCACGATAAAAGTACAATACAATTGTATGTGAATTTTTTTTTTTTTAATACAAACTAAGACGAATTACATTGCCAAATAAATTATATAAATGCGTGAGAGCATGAAAATTTTGTGCAATATTATTATTAAATTTACTGAGCGTTTAGAAAGACGTGTATATAAAAGGGAGAACACAAACGCATACATAAAAAAAAAAAATAAGAGACAAAAGTACGAGTGAGAGAGTGAATTGGATCTCGAACAGGTTTTTTCGTCTAAGCTGCCATTGGATAAAATTTGCTGGGCACGTCCGAGAGAGGGTCGCCTTCAAACGACAGAGGAACCAGCCGTCGTCCTAGACAAGGGCAGAAGCCGATGAAGAAGAAAAAAAAAATACTGAAAATAAAATACCCTAAAAGAAAAGGAAGGTAAATAATATCCCTATACATATGAACAAGACAGCAACACTGCACACATACACAAAATGATGGATCATCAACCATAATCCTCAATTCCTTCAAGAATAAAATAATATTTTGCACGAAATTAAATTCATAAATAAATCAAATAACATAAAAACTTTAAATACAATTTAATTGTATTTAAATTTTTAATTTTCTCAATGTATATTTATGAATTATTATTATATATAAATTATATTAATTATAAATACACATTAAATTGCACACAAAAGATCCGATTTCTCACCACCATCAATCACAAATACAAAAAAACATAAAAATATCTTTAAATATTTCATCGCTTTATCTATTTACTAAATATTATTTTGTCAATTATATCAAATGACTTTTTATTATCAATTAAATTTTTCCAATACTTCTCATTCGCTCAATAATCCCTCAATAAACTTTAAATAACTCCAATACCATTAAAAATAAAATTAATTTTTACTTTTCATTATCACCCTGCACAATCGCCTGTAAATTAATTTACAATTAAATATCAATTCACATGTATAACTCCAGTAATTATACACACATATATTTAATATAAATAAAACCTGTACTATCTATCAATACAATTATTATATAAAATATAAAAAAATAAATTATAACTTCATATTCGCGCGACTTGTTGCATTGACCCACTGCGATATATGCCGTAACGGTTTTTCCACCGTTCACAGCACGCGTGCCAACAATTTCCGAGGCCACAATATTCATTATACATATAATATATCAATTCATTAGATTCCAACAAATCGTCATTCCTACATTAACCCCCAAAAAAAAAAAGAAACAACTCAATCACACCGAAAAAATAAAAAAAAAAATAAACAAATCAATTAATATTGAAACAAATGAAATCAAATTAATAAAATAAAATAAAATAATTTTCTATATATTCATTGATAAAATATAAATATCAATTATTATACTCTGACATTCAAATGTTTATACAGTGTATTATTATTATTATATATGTATAAATTATTTGTGTATATATACAAATGTATATTGAATTGATTGAGAATTTGCGATACAATGACACAAAGCCTGTGCGACTGACTCACCATTTAAATGTCCCAGGTTTGCAAACTGTAGTTTAAATCTCAATCGTGTATCCCGTCAAGTCAATGTCTCGCCTCTTGCGTCACACACTCGGTTGTATCAATTATATACAGATATATAAATGTACATGAGTGTGTATTATATATTTGTTATCGTCCATGACGATTATTTATATACAAATGATGATGAATATCACACACATACAAACAATACACTTGTCATCATCACTGCACTAATTAATATCAATATCCATCAGACAATCAATATAAATAATTATATCAAGACAAATTGTATTTATTTTTTTTGCTTCTATCACACACATGAACACTCTCAACACCAGGCGAATATACTCTTTGTCTTATTAAATTTCATGACGCATCAAAATAATAAATATTGAAGAAAAATTGCCACACACAATTGCTTAAATGTTTCTCACTACATTTTCTCTGTATTAACTCGCACCATTAATTATTCAAATTATTACATGAAGGAATAATAATAATAATAATAATAAGAAAAAAAAAAATAAAGAAGTAAATTTCTTTCTGTTTAAAAATTCAATACCGCACAGTAAATAATTTATTATTTACTGTATTAAATTTATCTTCATTGAAACAATGAAAAATATATAAAGAGAAATGAAAATAATACACGAAATTACGTATGAATTTGAAATAATTCAAATGGTAAATTGAGTATTTAATTGAAATAAAAAAAAAAGGAAAAAATAATAAACTTATTTTTACATAAACTAATGGCAGTGAGAGAGCGCGATACCTCCCCCGCAGAAGGCTCACGCGCGACTAGTGGGGCTGCATTGTAAAATGTCTGAGGCGCTGCCATTTGACGCGCGTGAGTGTGCGCGTGAGCGCAACAGTGAACAGAGTGATGAAACGGGGGAGAAAAAGATAGAGAATAACATGAAATATAAAGAAAGAATGAGATAAAAAGCATTGAAGAACGTGAGGCAGCAGCGCAGCAGCGCAGAAAGTCAGTTATGCGCATGAAAGAGGGGCAAGACCAATGTCTGTATATGTATAATACATATATAGATAAAATACTAAACGAGAAAGAAGGCAAAAGTTAAATAAGAGAATATGAGAGAATGAGAAGATAAGAGAAGAAAAACACAAGCACATAAAATAAATATATTGATGTGTGCATGAGATATATGTATATATATATTTATAGTTGAGAGAATAGTGGGGATACTAAGAATGTACATGTATACATGAATTCATACTCACGACATACATTTAAGAATAAGTATAGACTATAGAGAAATTTAAAGGCGCATGCGCAATGCCCTTGTTTCTAGTTAAATTTCCTTCCTCTCTTACTCTCACATCAACCCTAACCTCAATGTTGTATGTATTACCACTGGCCATCTTGTTACATCGAGGCAAAATCACACGAAGGAATAACATGGAAATATATACATATGTATTGCCAAAACATATATATATATATATACAATATTATATAAACATTATCAAACGATCGTGTCGACTGCGATGAAAATAAATGAAGATACAAATCATTTATTGTGATAAGATAATAATTATCAACACGAGCATTTTTTTTTTCGTTTGATTATTTATGGAGTTTACAATTATTTTATTTCTATAAATCTTTTTTTTTTTTCCTCAAAGAATTTAATTATCCCTCTCCCTAATGCGCAATCCAAAAATGGAAGCTGTTGGATTGATGATGTACTAATAATAGATTCCAACATGTGCACATGCGCATTCTCTTTTTTTTTTTCTTTTTTTTTTGTTGACAATCCTGATATTTATAATATTCACGAGACGTTTAAAAATGGCCGATGAATTATCACCATAAAAATTCTATCAATGTGTACGCAAGTTATCTATGAAAATACATGTTCAAATGAGGGCGAAAGCAAATATATTTATGTACATATTGTTTATGTATACAAATGTATGTACAATGTACATAATATATACAAATGAAATAGAGAGAAAAAGAAAAGCGCAGACAACGCAGTGTGGTGTTGACGCGGAGTATTGAACTCGGATCCCTGGGTCATTCAACTCAGCAACATAACCTCACTTCCCTTTCCACTGCGTGGACTCTTACTCGTGTGCGCTATCATCCTCTCTGTTTTACTATCAATCTACCTCACTTTATTCTCACTTCAAGTGCGTCGGGACGCTTTTATATGACGTCATTTATACCTTGGCCACGTTGCGCCCATTGCACATCGTTTTCATATCATGTACACACATCGCCCACGTCGCACTCACGTCTGGTCCGCTATCCAGTGACGTCACAAACGCAAGAGCTAAATCAAATGTAGTGAATGATTGGTGCTGCTATACATATAACATGTCATAATACGTCACGATTTATGTATAAGCATGTTGAAATAAATAAAAATAAAATATTATATGATAATATATATTTGAGTAAAATTTTTTTACTATTAATTTTTTTTTTTTTTATGAAAGAAAATAAATATGTTATTTTTTTTTTATGACAATCAGCATCCAGAGTTTATTGACTCTCGTTTTCAATGCAGCGAATGATCATGACCTCGCCAAACCAACTGCAATGTATGTATATGTGTATATATATACACATACGTATATAAATATATACATAAAGTGGTGTATGTAGATAAAAAATATTGTACAATTGCATTGGGTTTTAATTCCTTTAAAGATTTTTTTTCTTTCTTCTCTTTCTGAATTGATTTAATTTTTAATATCAATTTAAATATAGACTTTAATGATTTTATCACTCTGCCTGAAATTGCATTTGAACAACGCCAAGAAATCATGAACATTTATTTCATTTAATCGCACATATTAAATTAAATATATCTATATTCATACATTGTTAATGACGTTTAATCAGGTCAAACAATATCGATCGACAAATGTAGGTCACTGAATATAATTCTTACGTGGGAGTATTTACACGTATTATCAATACGTCAAACATGCCATGTGTATTTATTTATAAATATATAAAATTATTTATAAAACAAAAATATATAATTGCTGATTATATTATATTATAAAAATAAATATTTATCAACTGTTAAAAAACCTATTATTCCACTTGATAAAATTATTTGTCAATTTTATAAATGGAAAAAAAATTTGAAAAAGGGAGCAAAAAAAAAATCCCGAGAATGAGAAAAGTTTTTTATATTTTGGCGCATCTAAATTCAAGTATGTACCACAAAGATCGATCGGTTGCTTCTCCCTTCTTCTTTGCGCCCTTCTACACCCTTGCACACCCTCCTCACCGCGATCGTATTCACTCTCTCTCTATTTGTTCGACAACGTACGTGACCTACCATGCTCGCGTCATGGCGGAAGGCTGACGGTAACGCTTCCTTCTCCCACCGCTTCCTTCCGCTTCTTTCTTTCTTTCGCAAGCATTTTATTACTCTTTCTCTCACTCGACCTCTTTTCATATTCTTCACCACACTCTTTAACACTTTGATAATGTATGTGTATGTGAAGAATATAATGACAATCAAAGAGAATAATGAGAAACTTGGATGCTTTGTATTGCGAATAGAAAAGAAAAAAAAAAATTCAGAGCTTGAAGAGAATAAAAAAAAATAAAAAATGAGAAGATGCCTGGATTTCTTTACATTTTTCGGTTGAAAAGAAATGTGAAGAGGATTCCAGTTGAGATGTGTATGTAATTTAAATTGAATGAAATTGTATAAATATTTTAATAGGTCATGAACATTTTGAAATAACTCTTGGTGGTGTATTGCGTAATGAAATAAAATTGTGGAGATATTTTGTGGGTTTATTTTATTTTTCTATGGATTCTATTGCTCATCATCGGTATTTATTTGATTTTTACTAATATTTCTTTTACTTTCTCCCCACCTTCAATGTCTATTTACTATTTACCGCCCCTTCGTGTCGCCATGTGGCTGTTGCTACTCGTCACGTAGACCCATGGACGAAGAATATAGATTCAACTGTACTTGTTGTTGATGAATAAAGATTTTGCAACATCTGGCGACTTGATTTTTAAACATTTTGCACCCTTTTTTACCGATTGATAAATATTGTATAGTTAGCGATCGTTGTTACCGACGATCGTGATGTTATCCAAGGAGTATTATTTTTGAGAACAATTTCTCTCATTGATTTATTTATTTTTTTTTTTTTTAATAAACTACGCGTTTGACTCCGAAGTTATTGGAGCAATGTGGATTATATTAAAGGGAAAATATTAATTATTATTTTTTGCTTACCACTGAAATGCATTGAAGTGAAAATAAACGAGTCCCTGGCCATAAAGAAACGATGCGTCTTTCCAATAATCGCCCTTTAATGCATAAAACTTTTGATATGCAGACATGGCTGTAAAAAATTTTTTTATAATTATTATAATTAAAATTATTATTTAAAGATGAAAATAAATGTATACAAATATATTTATTTTGAGGTAAATATTTTGTTACAGGATTCAAATGAAAATATTACCTTTTGAAAAATCCTCAAGGAGCAAATGAAAATGCCCCAATTTGCAATATGTTTTTGGATCTATACTAATTCCATTTTCTTCTTCATCATTTTTAGATTCATCAGAGCTTCCTTTTGTACTGTCAGCCTTTCTCCGTTGTTTTTCATTTTGAGCTTGAACAAGCATTCTTTCTAAATATTTAATAGCTCTAACAACGAGAGCTTTTTTCTTTGATTGCTCTGTTGAATTCAATTTTAGAAAGCCAAATTGACGACTGAAATTCATATATGAAATAAAAAATTAATGATTAAGTTTCACTGATTTCTATTGAAAATTAAAAATGGCAAAAGAGTAATGTGTATATTTATATCATACTGATATGTTTTTGCATGGTAGAAAGGAGAATGTAGAACGATGAAGTGGAAAAGGGTGTCAGGAGGTTGAATGTAATGAGAATTAATTTATTTGCCTGAATAAAGTTGAATCATTTTTTTTTTCCCTTTCAATATTACTAAAAATTCTCCAACTTTTTTCTAGGGAATATTGAGGTTTAAAATCGACAAAGAATACTTTCGACTTTAAATTATATTAATAAATGAAGAGAAATAATGAAAATAAATGATATTAACCTGTCTAACTCTGATAGAATTTGCAATTCCTGCGGAGTGAGGTTGATCTCGTCGGTTTCTTGAGCCATTTTCTCCATCGGAAACCGATGATCCGCGTTAACAATATTATAAATCTATCACCATTTTGACTCAAATAAAAATAACTTGCTTTATCTATATTTATATAAAGATATTAACAATAAAAATTGCACTGACAGACAATTGCTAATAATAATTTGGACGACAATACAATCAATCCTCCAATTGACACTATTTTTTTTTCTTCATTGTATGATATTGTGTTTCACTACTTTATCACAGTGAAGGTTATGTACGCATTGATGATAGTTGATCGACTTAATAATCATTTGTTAAATTTATTAACTACATTAAAGCCGATCAATTCAAAGTTCTTCATTCAACAAGAACAACTATTGAGGCATTGAGCACTAACAAGTAACAATATACTGCTGATATACATACATTTTTTTACATATGTGTATTTAATATAGTGCGCATAACTAGTGCGCACAACTTTCATGGAAATGGCGGTGACAGAGGGCAGCACAATTTATTTCAAAATGGCAGCCCAGAATTTTCTGTGAGGTTAATTATATGAGGAATGCTGTCATTGCTGTCTATTTAGTCTTTATTTTTTCAGAATTGTTTTCTCTCTTTCCATTTTTTTTTTCTATATATGCTATTGCATGATATATTGGCTTCATTTTTCTTATGAAATCCAAAACAAATGACAATTGATTGTTGTCGTATATTTCATTCCACTTTATATCATCGAAAAATCTGTTGATAATGAAATTAAATTTAAACGATGACATGGATAAAAATAATAAAAGTTCAATTTTATCAAAGGAACTTTCAATATTGAATAATATATAACCTCAAAGACTGAAAATAATTATTGAAAAATAGAAATTTCAAACTCACGCGGAATTCGAATCTTTTCATCAATATGGCGCTCTCTCTCAATTATAATATTTCAAATAATGAATATAAATATAATAAATTATTAAATTATATAATATTAGAATAAATTGATTATTTAGTTTATTATTTCAATCCTTATTATAAATCTTTGATAATCTTATATCAATGTATGACATAACAATATATTCATTTTTTATTATAGATATAATTATAATTTATACAAAAATGTGTTACCAACCGAGATTTTAAAGCGACGCTCATTTTGCCATCTATATTACACATCTGAAAAAAATATGGATTTTCGACCAATCAAAAATGTCCGTTGAACGGTGTACAATGGTGTCTACAAGCAAATCAGGTTTCATAGTGAATGCGAATTTTCGGTGAAAAAAGACAATTACAATAACCATCTAATTGAAAATTGAATTAAAAATAATTGATTACTGAATATATTGGCCGTGATTAAAATTATAACCTCACAATCATGGCTAGTGTTTCATTTCAAATAGCAAATTTGCTTGAAAAGGTATGTCCAACAATAATAAAAGTAATAATAATAATAATAGTAATAATAATAATAATTGATATTGGATATTATTTTCGACATGAACGACCTTCTTTTTCAATATTGCCGATATGCCGATCAATGATTTATCATATTTTATGCTCCTATACAGATGAACTTAACCTTAAAATGATGATTTTACAGATAATTATTGCATATATGAATGAATATTTATTGTAATTTTAAATTAATAGATGACATCGAATGACAAAGACTACCGATTCATGGCGACCAATGACTTGATGACTGAGCTTCAGAAGGACAATATCAAATTGGACGATGATTCAGAACGGAAAGTTGTCAAAATGCTTCTACGATTGCTCGAGGACAAAAATGGTGAAGTCCAAAATCTTGCAGTTAAATGGTACGATATAGTTAAAATGATGAAAAAAACTCAAATTTTATAATAATAATTGAAACAAAATTCTTTCAATCATAATTATTCATAAATTATTCATTATTTCATCGACAGTTTGGGGCCGCTAGTTAACAAAGTAAAGGAATATCAAGTGGAATCAATTGTCGATGCTCTCTGTGCTAATATGATCTCAGACAAAGAGCAACTTCGAGACATTTCAAGTATTGGTTTGAAAACAGTAATATCAGAATTACCGTTGGGCTCTAATAATCTTGCGGAAAATGTTTGTAAACGAATAACCGGACGATTGAGCAGTGCTATTGAAAAACAGGAGGATGTTTCAGTTCAATTAGAAGCATTGGATATTGTGGCTGATTTATTGTGTCGTTTTGGTTCACTTTTAGTGTCATTTCACCAGACAATATTAACTGCTTTATTGCCGCAATTATCATCACCACGTCAAGCAGTGAGAAAACGAACAATTGTCGCACTCAGCCACCTTTTAACATCAAGCAATAATTATTTATATAAAAAACTTCTTGATTATTTGTTAGAAGGACTGACAACGCAAAAAGTTAAAAATGTTATTCGTACTTATATTCAATGTATTGCATCAATTTGTCGTCAAGCTGGTCATCGATTTGGCGAACAAATTGAACGTGTTATGCCATTGATCGTTCAATATAGCAATGAAGACGATGATGAATTACGTGAATATTGTCTTCAAGCATTTGAATCATTTGTTTATCGTTGTCCAAAAGAAATAACACCACATATTAATAAAATCATTGAAATATGTCTTATGTACATTACATATGATCCAAATTACAATTATGATGATGATATTGATGATAATTCAGATGGTGAAGGTGTAATAATGGAAACTGAAGAGGATGGTGATGAGGATGGTGAAAATGAATATTCAGATGATGATGATATGAGTTGGAAAGTTCGACGTGCTGCAGCAAAGTGCCTTGAAGCAGTTGTATCAAGCAGACGTGAATTATTACCAGATTTATATAAAATTGTATCACCTGCGCTCATTTCACGATTTAAAGAGCGTGAAGAAAATGTTAAATCCGATATATTTCATGCTTATATAGCACTATTGAGACAAACACGGCTCACATCAAGTGTTACTTTTGATCCTGATTCAATGGAAGATGGAGAATGTCCAATTTCATTATTACAACAGCAAGTTCCGCTCATTGTCAAGGCTGTTCATCGTCAAATGAAAGAAAAAAGCATAAAAACACGTCAAGATTGCTTTTCATTACTTAAAGAGCTTGTTATTGTTTTACCAGGTGCTTTAACCAATCATATTCCAGCGTTAATACCTGGAATACAATATTCTCTTGGTGAAAAAAATTCATCATCAAATATGAAAATTGACGCGCTTGCGTTTGTTCATACTCTATTGATAACTCATCGACCAGAAGTATTTCATGCTCATATGTCAGTGTTAGCACCACCAATAATTGCTGCAGTTGGCGATCCATTTTATAAAATAACAGCTGAAGCTCTATTAGTACTTCAACAATTAGCTCAAGTTATTCGACCACATATGAGACCAGTATATCCCGATTTTCCTTCACTCGCTATTGAAATTTATCGTAGCACATTGATGAGACTTAAAACTGCAGACATTGATCAAGAAGTTAAAGAACGTGCGATAGCATGTATGGGACAAATTTTAGCTTATTTGGGCGATACTTTAGAGGATGAATTGCCCGTTTGTTTGCCAATATTTCTCGATCGTTTACGCAATGAAATAACACGATTGACAACAGTTAAAGCACTTACGTGCATTGCTGCATCACCTCTTCTTATAAATTTAGATCCAATAATGGAAGAAGCTGTGCCAATTCTTGGATCATTTTTACGAAAAAATCAACGTGCGTTAAAATTATGTTCTCTTGCATTATTAGAGACTTTGGTGTGCAGTTGTTCATCAAAACTACATGCCGGTTTATTGAGCAAAGTAACTGCTGAATTACCACCACTACTAAATGAATCAGATCTTCATATTGCTCAATTGACACTTGCATTATTATCAACAATTGCGATTTCACATCCAGCTGCGCTTACCAGAATCTCAGAGAGTATTCTCCCGGAGATACTTGTATTGGTTAAATCGCCATTGCTCCAAGGTGCAGCATTAACAGAAATGTTACACTTTTTTGAAACATTGGTAAATGCCAAAGTACCTGGACTTGGTTATCGTGAACTACTTTCAATGCTTGTTGCACCAGTAAGTCAATCTGTACTTCATAAACAAGCTTATCATTCGCTTGCTAAATGTGTAGCGGCATTGACAAATACGAGGAAACAGGAGGCACATGGTTTTGTTGAACAATTTATTAAAGATATACAAAATCCACAAAATGATGCACTTCATATTTTTGCGCTATTGGTAATTGGTGAAATTGGTAAACACGTTGATTTAAGTAGTATTGCAACGTTGAAAAATGTTATTCTCAATTCATTTTCATCACATTCTGAAGAAGTTAAATCAGCTGCAAGTTATACACTTGGTAATATTGCCATGGGAAATCTTCCAGAATATTTACCTTTTATATTAGAAGAAATTGAAGCACAACCAAAACGACAATATCTCGTTTTACATTCACTCAAGGAAATTATAACTTGTCAATCAAGTAGTCCACTTGGTGTAGATCTTTTACAAAGTTTTGTACCATCAATATGGCTTTTACTGTACCGGCATTGTGAATGTACAGAGGAAGGTACACGTAATGTTGTAGCTGAATGTTTAGGGAAACTTACGTTAATTGATCCAGTAACATTGCTACCAAGATTACAAGAGTCACTTAAATCACCATCGCCATTGATGAGAACTACAACAGTTACTGCAGTTAAATTTACAATTTCCGATCAACCACAACAAATTGATGCTATGCTTAAACAATCTATGGGTAGTTTTCTTGTTGCTCTTGAAGATCCGGATTTAAATGTCAGAAGAGTTGCACTTGTTGCATTTAATTCGGCTGCACATAATAAACCAATGTTGATTAGAGATCTTTTGGATTCTGTTTTACCTAAACTCTATGCAGAAACAAATACTAAGGTAAATTTAAAAATAAATTTTTATTATCATAATTTTATATTAATTTATTTATTTTACAGAAAGAATTAATTAGAGAAGTTGAAATGGGACCGTTCAAGCATACTGTTGATGATGGTTTAGACTTAAGGAAAGCAGCGTTTGAATGCATGTACACATTATTGGACTCTTGTCTTGATAGATTGGACGTTTTTGATTTTCTTCAGCATGTAGAAAATGGTTTAAAAGATCATTATGATATTAAAATGCTTACATATCTTATGACTGCACGATTGGCGCAACTCTGTCCTACCGCTGTATTACAACGTAAGATATATTTAATTAATTCTTAATTACATTTTTTGCAATTTATTCCTAGTTAATATTTATTCATTGTTTTTGCATTTTGTTTCTATTTTAGGATTAGACAGATTGGTGGAACCATTGAAAAATACATGCACAAAGAAAGTAAAGGCAAATTCAGTTAAACAAGAATATGAAAAACAAGATGAGCTTAAGAGATCGGCATTGAGAGCACTCGCTGCTCTTTTAACCATCCCTGATGCCGGTAAATAATAATTTACAATTGAAATTAATTATAAATTTATTTATTTTAATATTATATAATATCATCAATATTTAATATATATTTTTAATTGCAGATAAAAATCCATCCTTGATAGATTTCATGTCAATTATCAAGGCATCCCCAGATTTACGTGTGTTATACGATGCGATTCAGAAAGACTGTTCGGGCAGCAATATTAATGAAGCCAATATAATGGATCAAAGTTAAATATCGTTTTGAAGAAAGTATACAGCAATGTGAGACTATTCATTTTTTTTTCTCTCTCCTTTTGTATTATCGTTCGTCAGTTGTGACGCTGTTTCAGCAAAACGACAAAGATAAATAAGAAAAAAAAATCACTCATAAATTTTTATCTATTTAATCTTATTTTATTATAATTCCGTCATTGTTTAAACTTTTCTACGCATTATTATAACCTGGCGATTATGTGTAAATTGAATATGAATAATATCAATTTACATTTCATAATTTATTGCTTTATCAACGATAAAAGCTCCAGACGTCACATAGCATGTGAATAAACAACTAAATGTCCAAAAGTTATGAAAATATGGCATTTGAATTTACTTATGGAAATTACATCAGTTGTATCGATTTAGTGTCAATATAATTTTTCGACTTCATAATTACAAAAAAAAAATTTGTGAACGTGACTAGTCCAACGTAATCCCATAATTGAAATTAAATAAATTCGTATGAGTCAAGTTACGTAATAACTTACCAGAAATTACTATCAATGTACATTAGTTTCAGGATTAACTATACATGTACACTAAATGAGTTTTTTACAACATCATTTGATATGATATCAGCTTTGGAATACAAATGTTACAAATAAACAAGTATAACAATTGTGGTTATATCGAAAACTTATCATTTTTTAATGACATTTCAATATTTGAAGTAATTTCTGTCCTTCGAGACAATAAAATAACTGATAATTAAAATACGGTCCGGTGTAATTGATATAAATATCCTTCGCTAAAGTATGATGCATCATCTTAGATTCATCGCTACTGAAAATAGTCATTGTATAATTTTATAAAACTAATTATTTAAACAAAATACGAGAAGTAAATATCAAATTTTTACATTTGATTCATTTGAATTCTATTTAATATTAATTAAGATTGGAACATTACCAGAAATTTTTTCATGAGTATGAATGTGAACCCTCATAAAGAATATTGGCCGGTGTATTTTTTTTTTTGGCACACTGCTGTGTTATATTCAAAATCAACGACCTAAACTGGTTTTATATATGTGAAATGAGCTTGACTCGTGTTTCTCGTTCACAATTTTAATATTCCATGCGTATCGAATGCAAATACAATAGTAATATTTGTATTTAATGATAACAGCAACAATTTATATACATAAAATATAACAAAGTAGAAGGGGAATATTAATTCGGTAAATATTAATTTAATCATTTATCAATATTCCAAAAAATATATTTGGGCCGTTGGAATAAATTCTCAAGGTTTATGGGGAGATAAAATATAGAGGTCTCTTAATTGTTATTTAATTGCATACAGCAATGTCGAAAAATATATCATAATCGTCATCAGATCTGAATTCAGTTGTTTGTCTCTTCAATAATTACACGCACTTAAATTCTATAAATTTCGTAAGACACTGCTTGAGGTCAAATTTACTTGAATGAAGGACTACCTTCTTCAGAAGAACAATATAATTCAAATTTTACCTGAGCCCCCACAGTCGCAGTTTCTATCATTATAAACAGACGTTTCCTCCCTTCTCCAAATATTCATTCGTTGGAGATTACGATGCCGGCTATAAATACGGCCGACATTAAACCCATTAATACACAGCATATGAAGCAGTCATCTTGCCTACATCTATCTCTCGTCATATAATAATATAATATAATCAAATATTCAAGAACATTCAATAATTATTTATTAAAAATCACGAATTTTTTTCGATCACATTTAATTAAAAATACCAACCAGTATTTTTATTTTTATAAATTTCATTAAGTAATTACCATTTTATTTTTTATTTTTTAAATTAAATACAATGTGCATTCGGGAAGTTAGCACAGGTGAAGAAAGTGATAATGAAATGCAGAATCAGGATCAAAATAAATCGCAAGATGAATCGCAGTATAGTGATGTACAAAATGCTGTTTTAAATAGTGAAGTTATACCTGATCAAGTTAAAACGAAAATACGAAAAGTAATAGATAAATATACAGAGCGATCAAATATTAAAAATGCAGATACGAGCAATAATGAGAAGAAAATAAATCTTCAACCTGAAAAAGAAACTGATGTCGTAGCGCAAACGGTCAATAACATCAAAATTTTCACAGATTTCACTACAAAATATTGGGAAACATTTAAACAATCAAATGCATACAAGTGAGTATAAATTTCAATATCAATAATAAATTATTATATCCTATTTATTTTACATTTCAACTTGCAAAATAAATCAGGGCTAAAAAGTGAAAGTTTATATATTGTTTCATTGATTTCTATACATCAATGATATAACATCAAATTATTGATTTATAAATAGAATTGTAATTTAGTGACTCAAAAAATCAAGTTGAAATAAAAAAAAAAAAAAAAGAGCAGGAGAAAAATCTAGAATGTTAAAATCAATTAAATTATTATCAATTTAATAACTGCGAAATTCGTTTAAACTATAACGCGTGAAGAATTAAAAATTATATTGCATTAAAAACATTATATGTTATCTAATGCATATAATAAAGATTATAATCTATTGTTAATGAAGAAATCTCCATGAACTGCCTGGGGGCATTATTTCATTTTATCGCATCTACCATCGTGTTGCGTCCCCAAAGTGCTGCAAATGTGCAGCAAAATGTCACGTACGCCACCGTTACAAATTGTTATACCAATGCATATATCATATTTCCTGCCATCCTAATGATATCTTCTCAACAATGTTAAATGATAATTAATTAATGCGTGTTTCAATCTTTATAATTATTAATAGAATGGTTATCAATTAAAGATTTTTAATAATTATTAACATTTTTATTTTTACTCAAATTTGTAATCGTGGTATCCAGCACGTCTACCATCAAGCTTGGGTCATGACTTTGATGATTGAATGCCCAAGGGCCAATGTACATTGTAATTTATCTAGTAGCGATGTTTATTTAATCATAAAGAACTGTCTAATGCCCTAATGATTTATTGGGGTTTTAGAATCTGGTAATTAGTTAATATTAATTGTATATGCATAAAGTCGGTCACATATTAAAGACAATGAAATATTGATAATAAAGAAATGGTGATAATGATAAAATAAAAATTCTTCGTCCTCAATCAGAATATTTATTGAATATTTTATGTATATTTATTTATACAAATTGTTAAATTATTTCAATTGAGAGATGGGAAATTTTATTTTGTAATTAAATGTTCATCATGATTATTAATAATATTTTAAATGATTAATGCATAATATATTCATAGTTATATAAAGCTTATACACGTGGTTGAACTTAAGATCAATACGATAAATATTTCAATAGAATAAATATGTAATCGATTCGGCCAATCGGTTTTACGAATGTAAATTCTTCATGAAATATTCAAGTATCAGTTAAATAAATATGTACAAATATGGAACATGTGTGAATTGAACTCATTTAGGTGTTCAAATATAACACAATCAGATTATTTTCTACATGTACGTTTTTAATACAAAATTTTTTTTTTTTGTTGTGTTATTTTAATAATATAAAAATTGAACGAGGAAATGATAAATTATTATGAAGTAATATGCTATGTTTATTTATTACAGAATTTTATTCCGTACAACACAACCAGCTCATGTCATTGCTATTATAGCAGTTTTGTGCATTGTATCAGCAGTTGTTCCAAGGTCTGATGATAAAGTAAACAATGCTAATGAATCTCACTCAAAAGTATTATCATTGATTTACCTGACGTCGTTTATATTACACATGGGATCTCAATTTTGGATGACATTTGTCTCTGGTAAGATTATTAGGTGAATTTAATTTTTGTTGGAATTTATTTATTACATTTACTTATTATTGCTATTTTGTTTTGCCATTTTTAAGGTCTTTCATTATATTTTGCGCTGCCTAAACGTAATTTTAGTGAAGTTCAACGTGTACTTTTCCCACGATATTTTACAATAAATGCGTGTTTTAGTATAACGACACTCATTATTTTTCTAAAATATCATGCATTCCACACATGGGATACTGAAATTGCAATTCAGGTAAATTGAAAAACAAAAAAAAATATATGATAAAATTTAAAATAAAATTTGTGAATTAATTATTTGAATATTATTTTTAGGTTAGTGCGCTATTTACAGCACTCTTTTTGGAATTAGTGATACGATTGTATCTTACTCCACCACTTGTTGGTCTTCTATCAGCAAAAGTAGCTATTGAAAAGGCAGCTGGTATCGGAACTAAAGTTGGTTCGCACAACTTAGGACCGCTGGAAAATTGTCCTCATTATGTTAAAATGAATCGTGCATTTCGAAAAATTCATACAATTATTGCCATTGGTAATATTCTTACAATGGTTTGCACTGTGATACATCTTAATTATTTGGCTGGTAAAATATGTTTTTGATAAAACCACAAGTATCTAGTCTAAATAAGTCAGTGATGAATAGTATTGATTTTTTTTTCACCTCCAGATTTAATATTTCATTTGGTTTGTTTAATAACGAGAAAAAATTTAATATTTCAAATCAGGTTTTATTTACGTTTAACGTCTATTTTAGATTAATTTATAAATGTACGTATGTCAAATACCATTATTGTAAATAATACACCCAACATTTCATTGTCAATAGTATTCCCATTTGTTTTAGAAAAAGTCATTGTTTAATTTCAGAAGTTTTGATATTATTCAATCTTCATTACAGTCGACCAACTAATCGAAAAAGAAAACTATTTCCCTTAATTGTTAACAATATTTGATTAAAATACTGATGTTAACACTAGAAATAAGATGTAAACATTATACAAATTAAGTTCATGACATATTTTTCGTTTGTTTCTTCAATAAGTGTAAAAAAAAAAAAAAGACATAAAAATTTTCCGAAAATATAAAATAAAACAAATTGCTACATATACAATATATACATTATATTTTTTTTTTGTTTTGTATTCAAAATGAGTCACACTACTGACGTGGTTTGTACGATAATTTTCAACTAATTTTTTTCTCTTTAATCATCTTAGATGAATAAATTTGATGCGTAACCGCCTTATCATTCGGTCAATATATACGTATATGAACGCACATCCACGGTTGTGATATAAAAAAATGCAATATTACAGCATGCTACACTGAATTAACGCACAAATAAATAATTCTGGAGAATAGAAATATCTCACCCAAAAGAATAGTCAAAATAATTATAAATATTAAAATTTAAACGCGCAATATTTCAGCAGCTTTATTATAACAAATTGCAATCCAGTCTGGCTGTGTTGCACCCCATTGAATTTGATTAACTTCACCCTCAGCCGCAGTATAAGCAAGAATTGGATCTTCAATTGCACGTGGCATTTGTTGAATATCCCAAATAAGTGCTTGATGATCATCACCAGCAGTACAAATATGACATGATGAATGGGGCGCCCAAGCAATGCCATTAACACTTGCTCTATGATTATTTAAACGTGCTACTGGTGTACATGGTACTCGAACATCTAAAATAATTACCTCGCATGCATCCATTGCAACTGTTGCGAGATAATTTGGATCCTGTTTATTCCACGCTAGTCTCAATAGTGGTGTATGCTGTGGATCTTCATAAATAATTGTTGAATGCTCCAAATGCCGAAGGTCAAACATACGAACTGAACCATCAGCACCAACAGATGCAAACATATCACGTCCACCACCAGCACGACTAAATGCAATATCATAAACTTCTTTGTCGTGTGCAATTAATTGTGTTTTTACATGACCAGTAACCATATTAACACGACCAAGAACTTGACCAGTTTCAAGACCCCAAATAGTACAAGTTGTATCAATACTTGATGTACCTATTAAATTTGGATCAACTTCATTCCAATCAAATGACGTCAGTGGTGCACAAAAATCGGAATTTTTATTATTATTTAATACACATTCAAGACGAGTTTCAGGTTCAGCAGCTCGCCAAACTCGTAAATAATCTCCTGAAGTTGCTAATAAATCCGGAAATAATCCTGAAAGTAATAAATTAAGTAAAATACATTTGAATTAAATTATTGATATTAAATAAAAATATTTTAATTTACCTTTACTATCTGGAATCCACATTATTTTTGTGGTTGGATAGGGATGATCGAATGTACTTTTTGCACTAAATTCAGATGTTTCTTCATCCAATGATACAATTTGAACTTTATTATTATATTCCTCTACAAAACTTCCCAATGCAAGACGAAATCTTTTATCAGGACGTACTGACCAATTCATACTGTACAAAGGCCAGGGTGCTTCATATTTATATATTTCTTTTCGTTTTGGAGGTACACCGTGTAGAGCCATGGTTTTTAAATGGTAATCCAATTATTGTACTACTAAAAAAAAATTCATAATTAAAATTCATCTTAATCTTATATATAAAAACTACAATATTTATACAAATATCAATGTTATCATAATTGTATATAATTAATGAGATATATTATGCATGAATACTGTCAATTCGTACCTTAGAATAAGTTTTGATATAACCCCAACAATGAATATTGAATGTTTTTTCACAAATTTTGTTCACTCCCACAATGTTTAACCTATTTGTGTAATACACTATTTCATTTTACTGATAATTGAAAATATATTCTTCCAGTTTGCACATAAAGTTATAAATTTTCTTAATATTATTAATATATTTTCATGTAAATTTTCATTTGAAAAAAAAAAATTACAACTTTATTATATTTTTGGCGTCCATGTATCGGATGGGGGAGTTTCATTTGAGCAAGCGCATGAGCACCACTGTGATTGTGTATGTAGCATATTGACACTGCTTATCAACAGCTGAAAGAGAGGAGTCAAAAAAAGTGGGGTTATGTTCGTTACTCTTCTCGTCATTTGTTGATCAGTTGCCCACAATTCCCTTGATGATTGACTAAATTTGCGCGTGAATTGCGCAACAATTCAAATGGAAAAATCGACGCCAGTTATCTGATAACAGACAATGAATAAAATACGGTAAACATATAAATATGATTCATATTCATTTATACTTTCGAGGTTATGAGCTTTTCATAAATTTATTTCTTTATTTATCGCTTATAAATAAGTTTTTATTCATTTTTATTTTCCTACAAATGTATAAGCACAGCTGCCATTTTAATTTTTTTAATGGCGGCGAAAACAGCTACAATTAATGCACACAGACAATATGTACATATATAAATGCGCACAAAAATAAACGCAGAAGTATATATTATTTACGTATAGTTTCACAAGAGTTTGTTCAGCTTGTATATAAATTTTATTGATCTTTCAGCTGTTATTAATTATTATTTATGTCAATTCTAAAAAAGTATAAAATCATTTTTTTTATTTTTCACAGATTAATTCATTCATAAATCATTAGATTCAATGTCAAGACAACAATTTGGCGGTAAATAACCAACACAGGATTGGTCAGTAATATCAAGGTCGAGCAAATTTAAATCATCTACCAATCACACAACAAGAAATGTTATTAAATATGGAGTTTTGGCGCGAAATAGCAGAACCACGTCGTAAGAAACAGAGGAATATCGTTATTCTATCCTTTGACTTGCAACAAGCAACACTCAACGTCAATTATAAATAAATAATTTCAATTTTTCATAAATTTATATCTTTTCATACCACAAAAAATGGCTCTTCTTAATTCAACAAAAGAGAATATTTATCAGTATTTAGAACCGATGACATTGAAAGAGAATGTAAGTATCTAACCAACTTTTTTTTTCTCCATAAAAATTTGTAAAAATTATTATTTTTCTTTTTTTACTATTAATGACTACCATAAAAATTCATGAATTGAATAATTAATAATTATCTTGATCTATTTATGTATCGACATATTACGAATAAAATAAATGAAATAAATTTCATAGATAATGCGAGCATTTAATAATGTGAATATTTTTCTGTATTATTTTCTCTTAGATTTCACCAAAAAAAAATCTTACTCCATCCTCAGATGTTTCACCGCCAAAAATACGTAAATTACAGGAACAAACAGCCTCAAATAAAGTATTTAATCATAAATATTATTCAATATGTATTGTTGAAAAAAATTTTGATAACATAAATTCCCATTTCTAACCTAAATTTTTCTTCTGCGTCATAACTTTATTAGGTTGAGAAAAATGGTGTTAAAAAATTAGATTATGAAGAAACTAAATTTGATCCACAATTAGAACCATTATTAAGAGAAAATCCAAGAAGATTTGTGGTATTTCCTATTCAATGGCCAGATATTTGGGAAATGTACAAAAAGGCTGAGGCATCATTTTGGACAGTTGAGGAAGTTGATCTTTCAAAGGTATTTATAATATTTTATTTTTCATTGTATGTTATTTAACTTTTCTACTTAACTTAAAAGTTGAATTAATTATTGAATTTATTTTTTCCATAGGATATGGATGACTGGGATGCACTGAGAGATCAAGAGCGTCATTTTATCTCTCATGTATTAGCATTTTTTGCTGCATCTGACGGTATTGTAAATGAAAATCTTGTGGAAAAATTCAGCCAAGAAGTGCAAGTCACTGAGGCACGTTGTTTCTATGGATTTCAAATTGCAATTGAAAATGTTCACTCTGAAATGTATTCATTATTAATTGATACCTATATCAGAGATCCAGTTCAACGTGATTATTTATTTAATGCTATTGAAAATCTTCCATGTGTTGCAACAAAAGCACAATGGGCGTTGAATTGGATTAGTAATGACAAAGCAACTTTTGGTGAGAGAGTTGTGGCTTTTGCTGCGGTAGAAGGAATATTTTTCAGTGGTAGTTTTGCAGCCATTTTCTGGCTTAAAAAACGTGGATTAATGCCTGGACTCACATTTAGCAATGAGCTCATATCGAGAGATGAGGTAAATATTATTTATAGATTATCTTTGTCTTCCTGATTTCATAATTATACATTTATTTATTTTTTTTTTATTTTATCTAGGGATTACATTGTGATTTTGCGTGCTTAATGTTCAAACATATTGTCCAAAAACCAACTAAAGAACGAGTAATAGCAATTATTAAAGACGCTGTTGAAATTGAACAAGCATTTTTGTCAGATGCATTACCAGTTGAAATGATTGGGATGAATTGTAAATTAATGTGCCGTTATATTGAATTCGTTGCTGATAGATTGTTACTTGAGCTTGGTTGTCCAAAGGTATAAATAATTTAGATTTTATATAAAGCATGATAATTTTTTATATTTGATATTTTTAAAAAATATTTATATTTTTTATCCAGGTTTATAACTCGGAGAATCCATTTGAATTTATGGAGCATATTTCACTGGAAGGCAAGACAAATTTCTTTGAGAAAAAGGTTGGCGAATACCAAAAGTTTGGTGTTATGCAGAAGACTGATGAAGATAATAATTTCTCACTGGACTGCGAATTTTAAATGAACGTGAATTTTTTTTTTATCCGTAAATTGGAATAACAAAAAATTCTAGAATATAGTTTAAGGCATTACGACATGGCTAGTACATGTTATTTGTACATATTAAATATTAAACTGCATATTATATCTGTCGACTGATGACAAAATACATGTCATTAATTGGTAATGATTTTTTTTTTATTCAATTATATCTATTTGTCATTTTCATAAAATTATATTGTATAATTTTGTTCATTTGTTCATTTAAAAAACCATTGAATAGAATACGTAAATTAAGGACGTTCGGTAGAGTTAGCGGGGGGAAACATTTACGGGGCAAGGGGAAACTAGCGATGAGTGACGACTTG
>JAQQBS010000002.1:1748663-1762020 GCA_030347275.1 Microctonus aethiopoides | reverse complement strand
TTTTTTTTTTTTCATTTTTATTTATTTATTTATTTATTTATGTTCTTGCATTTACTTGATTGAGAGTGAATCCCACATTATCAATGGTTTTATTATTACTTAATAACTTGATGCTATGATATTTACAGACATTCTTCACATTGTAAAAAATATAACATATTTCGTACTCAATACCGTATGCAGGTAGCACTGAAAAGGCCGATAATACATTCACAAAGTCATGGTGTTTTCATTCTCGTCATTATTACTTTTATTTATTTAATTAATTTTGTTTTTTATTTACGCTTTAATTGTTATGTCATCGTGTCATGTTATACAACATAATAATTTTCATTTTTTCATTTTATTCCATTCACAAAAATCTTATAAATCTGTCAATTAAACTCGATGCTCATAAAAAACACATTTTTATGTAGAAAAATTATGATATCCTCAGAATATTTTATTAATTTATCATATTATCTTTGACTGTATGATATGCTAATGTAAAAAAAAAAAATTTCTTTCCCTTACTAATCCATTATTCAATCGAGCAATTGGTGTTTTATTTATCTGTATTGATTAATTGATTTATTTATTAATTTCTTTTGGAATAATTTTACGTGGTAATTAGAAAAATATTATGCAATTTCGAAAGATCGAATAAAAACGAGCAGTGATTCGGATATTATTTTACGAGCTAATGAGTCTTTATTGTAGAAATATATAAATCGCCGTTTTATTTATTTATTTATTATTTTTCACCCCCGACTTTATCATTTCTCCAGTTGAGTATTCTAAAAAAGTCTGCCTTTTTTTTTTCCCTATTTAAATTGTTCATACTTTGTGTATAATCACTCTGTTATGCAGTTATCAATCCTCACCCAAGAAATATTAAATAGTGACAAGGATTTTGGATTAAACGGATATGACGTATTATTTCCTGTTATTAATTTATGATTTTTACTTTTTCTTTTTCTTTTTTTTTACTTAATTTTTTTTTTACAGCGCATTTTTCTCACATGCATTACTTTAAATGAGATAAATTTATTTATGTCTTGCATGACGCGCCGTTGTTATTACAAATTCTAACTGTCTGTCTATTTCACTCACTCGTTTGCACTCTTCTTCGTTTAGATATATAGATTACCCGGACTTTATAACGGTGACTCATTGACTTAGCAAGTAGTAGTATGCTTCTGCACAATACATAAGAGGCATGTAGATAATTTTATATCCGCCCATGTCATGTATGGTTGAGAAAAAATTGAAGAAAAAAATAAAATAAAATAAAATAAAATAAAATAGAGTACAAAAACGATGAAAGAACACACTTGTATTAAATGACGTGAAAAAAAAAAAAAGAACAATCATACAATAGTAACAACAATTAATTGTCAGATGACAATATTTTATAAAAACATTCGTTTTCACTGTAGATATAAATTCAATATTTTTCCTTATGTGTTACAATATTTTTTTTACACACGCGTTTTTTTTTTTCTTTCAGAATTTCTATCATGAAATAATGTACATAAATGTATTTATTTAATGTGTATAAACTATTAATCCTATAAAATATTTCGTGGACAAAATATTTAATTAATTTGTGTCTGTGTTTGTGAATAATTTTCCGATTTTGGAAAATTTGTTATAAAAAAAAAAAAGGGCTTCGTTGAGAAAATGATTATAATGAAGAGATGAAAAAAAGAAATGATATTTTATCAATTGCAATGGACAGTCCATTGCAGCATAAAATTGTTATGCTATAATGAACAATAGTTAATTTGTTTCTTAATTTTTTTTTTTTTTTTTACATAAAGCCAAATATAACGGACTAATTTAGTTTCTTCCTAACTTTCGAAATATGTTTTGACTTTTAATCTAGTTTATTCAGCACCTTTTTATTTTTTGTGGTTGTTGTTGTATACATATACGAATCATCAAAACCATTGTCGTTCAATCGACCAAGAGATAAACAAATGTACAATATCGGTGTATGTATGAATGTTATTATACAATTTTCAATTTTTTTTTCTCCTCCTCGATAATTTGAGCATAAAAATCGCTAATATTACTTGGCTAAATTTTGTTTTTTAATTAATTTTTTTTGTATTTAATAACAATAAACATTGAAGTAAAATTGTATGTGACCATTTTAAATATACTTAATGTGTGCCTCTTTGTATATATATTTATTTTTTCCTCGAAATTATCCAGGAAAGAAAAAAAAAATTGTATATTGGTCCTTGACTATTACAATTTTTCATTTAACCCTCATAAAAAAATTTTTTTTTTGTCATTATCAGCCTCCATTCTCATTACACTTTCGTTCTTATCTTCTATTCAATTTTTTTTTTCCCCACTCCTACACCCTCCCACTTACAATTTATATAATATTTTACAAGTAATAATTACACATAATACTATGAATTTTTTTTTTTATATTAAAATATTTGGCCGTGGCTTTTTTTTTGAAATTGTCATCCACGAATTTTTTCATCGTTATTATTTTTGTTCTGTTATTATTTATTTATTTTTCCAATAGAAAATTGCATGTCAGTGTCACTGTGTATATAAACGACACCACTCACTCTGTCTTAAAATTCATTTAAACATTGGTAAGTTTTATTCATTTATTTTTTTAAATTATTCTATTTATTTTATTAATTTTGTTTGTTTATTTGCTTATTAATTTCTTTTTGTTCACAGCAGTTCACACTTCCTGACGGTGCATCATATATTTATATAACGAAATATTGACGGAGTAATAATAAAAATAAAATTATAATTATAATTGAAACTCAGCCCAGCAAAATTTCAGTCTGCCCGACCAGGCTTTTGATTAAGTATTAAAGCACACTGCAACAGCAATAGCTTTTCTTCTCTTTCTCTGGACTAAAATTCATTTCACGTACAATTTCAGCAAACATTTCATTAACATTGGTACGATTTTTTGCTGATGCTTCAACAAATGGACAGCCCCATAATTGTGCAAGAGCATTTCCTTCAGCTGTATCAACTTCACGTTGATGTTCAAGATCAAGTTTATTTGCCACCAATAATACTGGCACACGTTCAGTTCCTTTAACGCGTGTTATTAATTCTTTCATTGCTTTAATATCTTGAAATGTTTGATGATTTGTCAAACTATACACAACGACAAATCCTTGACCATTTTTAATATAAAGATCGCGCATACTGGCAAATTGTTCAGTGCCGGCGGTGTCCAATATTTCAAGTACACACGGTGAATTATCAACTTCAATTTCCTTTCTATAAAAGTCCTCAATTGTTGGATCATATTTTTCCATAAAACATCCAGATACAAATTGTACAGTCAGGGCACTTTTACCAACTCCGCCCGAGCCCAATACCACAACTTTAAATTCACGCATTATTTCTCCTATTTTCCAATATAACTTTACGTAAATAATAAATATTCCACCTTTTTTTTCTTCTTCTTCTTTGTCAATCCTGATCTCACTTGATATCTCTCAATTTTACCACTGGATTTATTCATCCAATATCACTTTATTCACATTTATTCGTTGTCTTCTCAGCAGATATCACACAAATGTATTCAAACAAAGACGTTGATCATCGACTGCACCAATAGTATTTTTACAATGGTAAAAAAACAAAAGAAACTTGCTCAAATTGCAAATAGAGCTAATGCCCAACCTCATAGATACATGACACATCAGTTCACAGTGTGTAACGGAGACAGATTAATGGTAGTAGTTGAGTATATAATCTCATGTGTGTGTGTGTGTGCATGTGTGTGTACGACAAAGACCAACAAAGTCGGCAATAACGAAGATTGAGAAAGACAAAAAAAAAGATAGATTGAGAACAAGAAAGAAAAGATTTGTTATTTCTTCTCAATGATGATATACTCTTGTTCACAATTATTCCATCACTTCTCTATAAACACACACACACATACATACAAACAAATGTCATACAAACACACACACATTCACACACATATATTTATATAGACGTTGATGATATATCAATTGTTTCTCTCTCTCTTTCTTATTCTTAATGGTATATATTCCAATGTGCTAACAATTATTAGTCCCTTCACTTATTTCTCACACGACATCCACGTCGTGTTGCCTGATGCTGACGCCATCTTATCGCACTTCCTTTCGATTTTCTATACGGCATGTACATGTATCTTGCATGTCTTATTCCATTGCATTGTGAGATGATGAAAATTTATGGCCGCTCGTGATTGAGTTTAAACTAAAGTATAATTTTTACTTTAAATTATTATACGTAACTTTGTTTATTGGTTTATTTTCTGTTTTACCATGAAGTAGTTGTGATTTTTCTTCTTTGAATTGTCTATGGTATTGTTGATGAGGAGAATTATTGCGGAAATATTCAAGATGAATCAGCTAGTGTATGAGTAAACGAAACGTGTATTGCTATGTACTTATCAAAAGCCCCACGGTGAGCTGCTGGCTTTGAGCGACTGAATGACTGGGAGCGACTTGACATAGGCAGATGCCAAGATGAAGAAAAAAAAACTTAAAGGCCGTTTGTGTATGTAGGCGCATTTTTAATTTTAATATCGCTTTGATCAGCTTATTGGATTGTTTCGTATTATCGCGTCTATTTTCAGACTATTCTGACCAATTGGAGTGTTTATGTTGAATGTACGAATATATAATATGTATATTCACTAGTTAGAAAGTGTCGCCATCTTTAGCGCCATTTTTAAATAGAGGAATAATACTTTAATTTATTTTTTACCTTTGTTTTTGAGGTTATGAATTTGATTTAATAATTATTATTACAAATTATGGGTAGATATGTTATTTTATTCATCGGGATTATCCTGATAATATGTATATAAATGTTGAAATTATTTAAATATTTTGAAGAAACGTTTATGTGTAGTTTTTTTTTTTTTTTTTTTTTACATATTTATAATAATTGCTGGTAAATATTGCATGTAGATTTTTCGTTTTGAATAATGATTGTATGCGCAATATTTTTATATTACATTGGATACATTTTACGAGTATTAACTCAAATAAACGACCAGCTGTTTTATAGCAAAATAAACTTGACAGGAAATATATCATTATTTCATAAAATTGAAAGTGAAGGCCACACATAAAGGCAAATGTTAAACTTTAAATATCGCTCCGACTACCTCATTGGTCGCTTAAAGCCGCCATATTGAATTATGATAACAGTACCGCCATCTACAGCGACATTTTCAAATGAATTTCCATTAATTATTTTACCATTAAAAAACAATTATCAACATAATCATTTCAATTTCCATATCTAAATTTAACTATTTTCATTATGATAACAATTACTAATTGTATAGTTGCCTAAAAATTATTATTACCAGTCAAGTTCCGATGACGTCAATTGCTTATCTCATATGGGTGCGGTCACCTTACCTTTGGAAATTCAAACTGATGAACATTTAATATCGAATCGAAAGTACATGCGATCATATCGTTACTACGCAGCATCATCCAGAAAACAGCAATTCACCGATAACTTCACGCAGATTAAATCTTTTGATTATATATAACTGAGGTAAACAAACCCAAAGATAAACATATAATATCACATTTATACTATACAATTTTAATGACAATAATAACATGAAAAAATTTTTTCCATTTAACTAATTTGCATGGCCTAATATTCAATCCATTGACAAAATGCCCTATTAAAAGGTAATATTGATAAATTATTTATTTAATAATATACATAATAAATATATTCATTACATTTTACGTATTAAAATCATTTATTTATTCACCGCTGTATTTTAAAGACAAAAAAAATTAATACATTTATTTTTTTCATTTATAGATATATTTAATGCACATATACATATAATAAATATGTGTATGATATTAAAATAATATAAAATTAACAATGATACTGTATATAGAAGATTGTTATTGCCGGCATTGGAACATTGAAGAAATAATAAAGAACATTGGTTGAATAAAAATATTAATATAACCATGACATCAGATCAAGTTGGAAATTATGGACAAGTTATAGTTCAACAACCAGGAAGAAATAATCCATCAGTTTATACACGATCACTTCCACCTATTGCTACAGGCAAGTATGAACATGCATACTATGAAACTCAATTAAATATAATCCGAAATCCTCTTGTATTATATATATTTTTTGTTTAGATATTAACATGATTTATTATCAAGCTGATGATAGTATTATTGTAAAAAATATCTATTTTAATCTGGTGTCAATAGTTGGATTATTTTATCTTTCTCATCACTTACTAATACTTAATAATTATTTTTGTATTTACTTCTATGAATTAGAAAACGTTTACACGTTGATATTTATGTATTATATATACATATATAAATCACAAAAACTAACACTTTCTCTTCAGATGATGAATTATTATGATTTTGATGAGTGTTGATGCTGAATGTCGCTAGTGGTGAATTATATGCTAGCAATAAGAATATATGTGTATGTATATGTGTATAATAGATTTTTTTTTTCTTATCAGTCTGTGTAAATAATTACGAAACTCCAGGTACTTCGTCTTTTTTAATAATTTTAAGATTGTAACACTCTGCTGTATAGAAATAATGCCACGTTTGCTGTTCATTCGTTTTAGTTTATTCTTAGATTTTTACGCCTAAAAATTATTAATCATAAATTATTTATTTGACGTATTTTTATTTCAATATTTCAATATTTTATATTATATCGTTTTTTAATATTGTGCAATCAGGAAAATAAGTTTATATATTTGAAATATTTTTTTTTTGTTTATTTATAATAATGTAGTTCAGAGACATTGATAGGTCAAAGGTAACACATTATAATTGGCTTCGATGCATTGAGTGGTGGAGATTTGATAATGAAGTGATTTAATTATTGTTATTGCGAGGGGGAAATTGAATGAAAATAGAATGGAGAAATGAGTTTAAAAAATGTATTATATTATTATTTACGTCGAATAAAGTATCGAAGACGTTTGTTAATTAATCTTTGAAAGAAATAAGCACAAAAAATAAAATAAATAAATATAAATATCGTGTGGTAATGCGGGAAAATTTTGAAGGTGATGATAAGAGTAATCTTTAATAAGATAGAAATATAAAGCTACGTCGGAGACTGTTTTTGATGCGGTGCCTTCAGTAGTGAATGACAAATTGGGATTTCTCGAATGTTTCTGTTTGTGTAATGGAATCAGAATACTTTGAGTTTTCATGGAAAGCGAGGATTAAATCAGTTAAAAGACGTGTTAGTAATCTATTGAGACAGGTAGTAAAAAAATATAGGAAAAATAAACGATACAGCAGATTTCTTACTGACGAAGAAAAAAGGTTTAAATTAATAATCTTTACACAATTTAAAAAAATAAATTGATTCAAATACAACATGTAGATATAAATATTAAAACATTTGTAATTTTTAGATTATAATAATATTTTATTTTGTTTTTAGGTGGTTATCAACCGCGGAACACGAATTGTCGACCAGGATTGGAGTACCTTATTCCCCTTGATAAAGTGTTTATAGATCAGAGAACTGAGCCATTTGAAGGTAAAACACAAATATTAAAATGAAATAAATTAAAAATTCTAGGATTATAATAAACATTTTTCTGATTTAATTAGTTGCAACTGGAATACAGTGTTCAAATCGATATACAATAACGAATGGGCATGGTCAACCAATATATGTTATTCGTGAAGAGTCTGGATGGTTGGGACGAGTTTGTATTGGAAGTTCACGCAGCTTTAAAATGTCAATTTATGATCAACAGGGACGTGAAGCACTTTTAATTAAAAGACCAGTGAGCTTTATCGGTGATGTTAGTTTTATTTATTATGAATATACATATATTTTCATTTCATCATATTAAGTATTATATAAATATGTATGTGAAATTTTTTTATTTAAACTAGAGAATGGACGTGTATAATGGCAGAACTTTGCTTGGTTCAATTGAAAAAATTATATTTACTTGCTCACCGGAATTTAGTGTTCGTGACGAAACTGGAGTTGAAAAACTCCGAATTATAGGACCAGTGTTGTTATGCGGCTGTGGGGAATATGAATTTCCGGTAAATATTCAGTTGATAATAATATTTATTTTGAAGGACGAATTGATTTATTTTCTGTTCACAATTCATATGCTATTAATCGTTACTTGAATTTTAATTGGGATAGGTTCATGCAAATGACGGTACTATGATTGGAATGATAAAGAAGCAATGGTCAGGATTGTCACGTGAACTTTTTACCAATGCCGATGTTTTTGGTGTCAATTTCCCGCTTGATTTAAGTATAAGACTTAAAGCTCTTCTACTTGCTGCTACTTTACTTATAGTAAGAATATTTTTTTCTCATATTTATTGTTGTACCTTTCCATTAATTTGTATAAATTATTTTTAATTTAAAATGTTTTATTTTCAGGATTTTGGATATTTTGAGAACTAAAAAATTGGCATTAATCATGAACAGTGTTTTTTTTGCCATGATTTTTTTTTTACATAATTTTAACGAGAATATATTAATGTTTTTATATTCATTCATCTATCGATAAGAATAATATATGCATATATTTAATATATTTTCCTAATATATTTTTGACAGTTTGTGATGAATAAAAGACAGTAATTTTTGTTGAGTGTAATCATTTTTTATTGGTGTTTCAATTATTTTCTTCACATTGCATTCAATACAATTGTATTTTTCACTCTTTATAGATGCGTTTAATAATATTCAACTCAATATTTGCCAGTGGCATTGTTTGGAAAGTAAAATAAACAGAAAAAAAAAAGATAAAATTGTTAAGAAAAAAAATATGAAAAATGAACAGAAATAGTACAAGGCAAATGAAAAAATAATTTATATGATAAACAGCATTAGTAATCTTCAGCTCAACATAATTTGCAAATAAACACTAAACATCCTAAATAAATTTTACATTTCTCATATTTGCAAGCTACTTAGCGAGTCAACAATAAATAGCAAAATAAATCATCGAGTGACGAAAGTTATTAATTTTTTCTTCTTCTGATAATTACTTTTACATAAATATTTAGTGTGAACTAAAATCCATCAAGCATATCAAATAAATAAAAATACAAGGAAAAAAAAACAGCCATCCCCGTTCGTGAATTAGTTATGACTAAGAACATTATTATTAACTGGACTAAGGAATTAATTCAGCATTTAATTTTTTTTTTCTTTGTTTTTTCTTTATTTTGATTTAATATTTTCATTTTTCATTTCATGTTTAACTGCTGAACAAATCTCTAACTGATGGAGTCATGCAAGAGTGATCGTGCGCATCGAAAAATTGTGACTCATCAACACAGAATGATTTTTTGCTTATTAATTTCTTTTTTATCACGAAGCAATATAATACTTGACGGCACTATGGCACGTTAAACATGGGTGGGTGGGAGGGAGGGAGGGCGGGAGGTTGTGGGTGGGTGGGGAGGGGACTTGTTGAAAGAACAATATTGAGATCGATATTAAACGCTTTAGAGTTCTTTTTCAATCTTAATAAGTTCCGCAATTCCATCGTGCATCTCCTTAACTGCTTGATACTCAGTAAGTCCAAGTCGACGTTTATTTGAGATATCATAAACACCACCCTCAGCTTCAGTGTGTTCTCCCCTAGTTCCACGTACTTGAAGATTGAATTTTCCAGCGATTTCCTCTAATTTAGCTTTATTGGCTGCCAATTTAGGCACCTTAATGTGCACTGAAGCACGAACAGTTGTGCCAAGATTTGTTGGGCAGAAAGTAAGGAATCCAAAACGATCATTGTGCGAGAAAGGAATTCGCTTTTCAATATCATTAACGGCAGTCACCAAACGCCGATAAACCTGAATGAATAATTAACAATACACATAATTAATCATAACTGTTTATATAATTAATGTAATTGTCATTAAGTATAATTATATTATAAATATAAATAAAAAAAAAAAAAGTACCTGTCCAAGATCACCTCCCATTTGCATTGAAATAATACGCAAATGATCTTCCTCATTGCACCAAACGAGGAAGGTTTTGGCGTCATTATGGTAAATACCACGACCAGTGGGCCAGAATCGGCAGGCATTGGCTGCTTGAAGGAAACGATCACCCTCTTTAAAGAGGAAATGATCATCGATGAGTTTTTGTTGTACATCTTTGCTCATTCCCGTCAATGGATAAAATGTTCCCTTGAGTTCACCCTCAAGTCCGGATAAAGTGCTGGATACTTTTTCTTCCATCTCTTTGTATTGAGCTTCAGTAAGACAGGGGTTGAAGGGATAACCCTCGAGAGACCGACCGCACCTCACACGAGTGGAAACGATGTATTCACCCTAATAATATTACAATTATTATTTGTTTAAACTAATTAATGTGAAATTGAATGTTGAATAATATGATGAATTTTAATAATTATATATGTGCTTACAGTCGGGTCAAGATTTCCAAGAGTATCAACATCTCCAAAGTCCTTTGGTGGATGTTTATCAGTTTTCTTAAATCCTTGATGATAATCATCGATGATTGGGTCGAAAAGATCAGCGAAAACTGTGTAAGATTCTGCATCAGGTGCATAAATACCAACACCTGAATCAGGATTTTCAACACCTGATTGGATAACATCAAGTAATGTTGAACCGAATGATGTTTTTTTTGTTTTTAATGCATCGAACACCTCTTTGGTGAGGTATTTCTTCAACAGGGACTTGCTGTCAGATGCTGAGAGCTTGGCAAAACCAGCCTCGAGTTTATCCAGTACTGCTTGATCCACCATTTTGGTTTTTTTACTGCAATGATAAAATTTATGATTAATTAAATTCATTTAGAAATTTACTGTATTTAATTCTGTTTATTCAAATTTTTTTTTGTTCAATATTTGATTATATTGACGTTAGGTATGTGTACTAAATATTAAGAATGTAATTCAATTGTCTCTAGTGTAAACAAACTCAACAAGAAATAACGAAATGAGATTGAAGAGAGTGGGACAATGTCTTGTAAATGAGTGTCAATTGATCGAATAAAAAAAAACGAACATCAAGATGGATTTAATTAATTTACAACGTACTCTAGCATTTATACAAACAAAATAATTCCGATGAATTGAATAATAATTCCATCAATATACATTATCTATTTATAGAATATTAATACAAGTAACAATGATAATAATTAAATTTTTTTTTAATTCGCAAAATAGATATAAAGTTTTGATATCAGATAAGATATAATAGTTAGCGAGTTGTACATTCCACACGTAGTCCAAGATGATTGTGAAGATATAACAACATGGCAAATTATTTAAACAAATAATTATCGAAATAAAATAAAATACAGAATTGATTAATCATTTCTTATTTCTTCATTTTGCTACGTACTCATCTACTGAAGTAGTATCCTTGGATGTACATCCGCCCATGATTGGATATCGAAGGATATTATCAAAGAGTTTTAATGAATTATATCAGATAAAAATTCACGAGTGCCCACAAAATTTTCGTCAGTAAAAAAAATGTTGTACAATTAATATTCTAACTATTTCCAAATTCACCGAAAACTGTTCAACAGTTTATCTGAATAATTTATTGATTGATCCACGAGAATATTATCATAAATTTAATTCACGAATAATATCAATATAAAAATTGTTAAATTCACAATTCCAATATGTATTTAATACATATAACAGAGCTAACGCCAGGAAAATCAGTGAAAGATCAGCCGAAAGAGGGTGTGGTGCGATTATATCCAGCCACTGTACCACACACTTTTCTCATACAATAATAAATTGTTAAAAAAATATTAATTACAAATTCATTTATAATAAAACACCTCACTATCGTTATATATACATGAATTATTAAGACACAGAGAGAGGAATAATTAAAATTTATAGATATTATCCGTAAATTATATCAAAGAGATGAAATTTTTTTTTTTTTGATATTTCTATTAAATCCACCAGAAAAAATTCTAAATCAATTTTTCTCGTTCACCCTTTATTTCTCCTTTTTTTTCAGCAATTATTAATCTCAAACGTATACAATATTATCAGCCAATATCACCGCACCCTTTTCTAATAATTAATTTTAAAAATAGAACATTAAAAGCTCATGTAATTTAAAAAAAAAAAAAAACAAAATTTTACGATGAGATGCAAACGCTACAGTATCTACGGTATCACTAAGCCGGCAAAAGCAACGCAGATCGTACAGAATTGTTTCGTCGTATATTTAATATTAATATTGTTATATTTATTATTATTTTTCCTTCCAACTTCTTTTGTTCCCTCACTCTTTGACTGATTTACTACAAATAGCAATTGAATATATATTTTTTTTCTTTTTGTTTCTAGAGCCTACAGAGCACCAATGCAATTTTAAACACACATCAAGTACAATCAAGTATTTGTGTATAATAAATCTAAAGACAATTTAGCGTCACTATACACAGTCTACAATGAGTTGATAATATACACTAACACACAAGGTCCTAAAGTTTTCTAGGGGTGGGGCACTGATACGACGACATCGGCCAACATCGGACCACTATACAGCAAAACTACCCTCTATTCGCTTTGTAGGGGTGGCTATACAGCGCCTGCACGCAATGGCGACACGCATCCGAAGCATCAAGGAGAGAAAGTTTTATACATGCATGAAAGGAAAAAAGCAAATTTATTATTAGATAAATAAATGCGATAAGTATTTACTGAAGAAAAGAGTTTTTTTTAGGTTATCCTTGAACTTTCTTTGAATTAATTTGATGTTTTTGTGTTTGAATAATTGGAATAATTTGATGGATTTTTTTTATTTATTTTTTATTCGAGATTTAATGTATAGATGGCACGGGGAATTTGTACGCATTTGTGTAGAGATAGAAATCCCTGGATGGAAAATTGTATGCAAAGTTGTGGAATGTGAGCGCATGCGCGTAGGATATTTCTGTTTTCAAAGGAGACAAAAAGGATTTTTTTTTCAGGTAAAAGATTTTTATACCTGCTTTGTATGTGCTTTAAGTATTATTTCACAGGTTATATATCTTATTTTCTTTCTTATGATGTATAATGTTTATCATATCGATGATAACGATTACATTGTGCACGAGAATAAAAGAAACAAATAAAATAAAATAGAACGATGAGATAAGATAAGAATTATTGTCAAATATTATGTGAATTAAAATTTGTTTTTTCCTTTTTAGTGACAATTATACAATTAAAAAATTTGTTATCAAGGTAAGAAATAATAATTATAATTGCACAACAGGACTATTATGAACAAAGAACTGTATTAGTAGTTATAAAAATCTCCGAAGTGTAATTATAATGTATAAAAAA
>JAQQBS010000002.1:1686377-1748653 GCA_030347275.1 Microctonus aethiopoides | reverse complement strand
AGAAAGTTTCACAGAAGGCTATAAGTATGAAATATTTTTATTCCACGTATCTTATATATTGATTTAAAAAAATAAATTGCCATATACAAACATCGACTAATCGATTTTTTTTATTATTATAGATTCACCCTTGAAAGTATAAAAAGAATTGCATACATATATTAATAATAAATTCCAAATCATAATCAATTATTGTTCGAACAATGACGAGAGAAGAAAATCAAATTCAATTCAAATAAAATCCTCAACGTCGCAATGAAATGAATAATAAATTAAACGAAGAATTTCCGGAAGAGTTCGAACATAACCTCACATATGCATGAAGTTAGCGACAAAGAGTGGGTATTAAGTATCATACTAGACAACTAAAAACACACCAGAGTCCCAAGTAGCTCGAAATATTCTTGGAATGGTTTTTATATACATGTCTGGTCTCTATGTATATATAAACACTTATCTAATATATATTTGTACGTGTTAGCGCACAGTGTACGGCGCAACTAATTCCCGGGGTTCATTTGTGAAGTCTCAGAGGGAAGTGATCTTCATCGTAGAGGTCCAGGAATAGAGTTTGCGTCTGGGCCTTTCATATTTTTTTTTTATACTTCACAATTTGAAACGAAACGACGAAAAATAATTCTATTACTGCATGAAATTTTGTGGCTGGCTATGCCTACGTGACTTTCACTACATTGAAGAATTTTTTTGTTATACTATACACTCTGATACAAATGATTGTGAGTGACTCATGCAACATACACTTTTGAAACAGCTATTATTTCAATTGTATGTATTGGTTAAAATGAGGTTCAAGGTTTAATAAATTTTTAAGCCAGTGACGTCTATTAAAATTCATAGAAACAAAAAAAAAATAAAAGAAAAAATAGAATTATGGATTTGTACCAATGTCAATGTGAATTAATATTTAAAAGATAAAATAAAAAAAGTTATTATCATTGTCATATATGTATTATGTCTAGACTGTATGTGTATTTCTCATTATTCCTCTTTTACTCCACCCTTTTCCTTTCCCTCTTTGCTACTCCACTCCTTTGGTAAACTATCAATTTCCGTTTTAAATTACTGCGTTCATAATGTACTCTCGTGTCATATATCAAAACCGTTGAGCACAATCTTTTATGACATTTTATTTCACGTATATATTATTACACACATATATCTTCATATTATTGTACATATAAAAACATATATTGTCTAAATGAATTTATAGCAATTTTTATATTTTAAACGAGCTATCTCGATATTTTTAAAATTGACAATTTTCTAAAAATAATATCTCTGTCGTCGCGTGGATATTTATCATAACCATTTTTTATATATGTATATATTATATATGTACAAGTACCTATATTTTATATGGAATCGATCAATTTTTTATCGCACTATTTATCGTTGATGTATTTAATGTTGTATCGACATGAATGTGAAAGATAAAATAAAACATTTTGAATTTATATTTATAATTTGATACATGTAGAACGATCTTCTGGAATTTTTAGATATATTTATTTTTATATGTAGGTTGAGATGATTGATGTGTAATTGAAATTTAATAAATGGTAGATAATTATTATATGTATGTATAAATATGTAGATTTTTTTTTTATTTTTCAAGGGCTGAGCGCCACTGTAAAACGCACGTCCGGGCAACACCGATCGACATGAGACGCTATAACATCCCTGCATTACGTAATATATTTCAATATATATATGTATATATGTATGTATATAGTATAATTATATATATGCATCACTATATACTGCACCTAGTTACACATAATTTAACAATTTTATATATGATATTCACAAAAGAATTTTATTTCTACAATTATCAATTGAGAAGAATAAAAATATCTTCTCAAGTAAATGAATTTATTTTATTATTTTATTTATTTGATAATTAATAATTAATAATTTATTTTGTAGAATTTTAATGTGGATTTAATTATCAAATTTCAAATTTTATTCCGCTATTTGATAATAAATAATACGAAGGGATACGAAAATTTTAAAGTAAATTTGAATAAAGAATAAAAAATAATTATCTTATTTTTTTCTCTTGCAAATTAAGTACAAGAATGTGCCCTTGTAGCCTCATTAACCTTAATAAATGTTTGAAGTAGACGAGACAAAAGATTGCAAGATGAGACCGAGAGTCAACACAAAATTAAGTAATACTTAAGTTTAGAGTTAAATAAAACATTAAAATAATGTGATAATTATTAAAATAATTATAAATGATTCGAATAAATACTAAAATAAAAACTTACCCTAACTGATAAACTGAAGAAACAAATGAAGAAAAATTGCGTATAAGTTTAGTAGACAGCAGTGTGACCAACCAGCACCAACGGAAGTTGCAGAAGAAATGAAATTCGAAGTAGAGAATCGAAACAGAAAACAAAAAAAAAAAAAATCAAGACAATAATAATGTACAACTTAAAGAAGCTTTATGATTGGTTAATACTACTACAGTTCTACTTATATACAATAGGATATATACATATATTTATATATTATTTTACAATTGAGATACATACGTTTAACGGTCGCGCGGCCTGAGAATCAAATGCGTTCTACTCAGCTTGGCTTCAACTCTTGGACTCGCCTCTGTTCTGTTTCATACACCGCACAGTAATACCCTTCCCCTTCTTCAGCTCTTTTGGCGCTTGTGCCCACAACGACCCGATCCAACACACAGTAGTGTATGTAAAAAGAGAATTGGAATGAAAAAACAACCTCGGCCCTTTGTTTTTCACACAGCAAAATCATCTCTATTTATTCTATTAAAATACAAACAACACATAATAATCCTCACCGACAAACAAATATTTATCAGTATTATTTTTCTCTTAACCTCAAATTTATTTAATTCTCTCACAAAACAAATCATCAATGTGTTGGTATGTATTATTGTGAATTTATTTTGTTGAGTTTATGATTGGTAAATTATGAGAATAAATATAAATATTTAATAAAATTTACGAATTTACAGATGTTACGCGCATGTTTTATAAGAGGGTTACGAAATCAGCTGTTCTGCGCCGTTGTTCTAGGTCGTGTCATCCCTTTACTTACTAAGGGGGATGATGGTTGCTTGCGCAGCTGAATTTTACCTCACCTCATTGTAGAGTTTCTATGCGAAAGTATATATATAGTGAACGTGATTGGTTGTAGGTCGTTGCCAAAAGGCGAATAAAATCAATATCAAACGTTCCATCCATGTGGGTGATTATGTGCGTTATGAAATGTGCATGAATGATTATCGATAAAATTTATGATAGGTTAGGGTTGTTATTTATTTATTATTTTATAATTGTTATATTATTATACTGTAAAAATATTGCAAAATATCGTGCTGTAGATACATATATAATACATATTCCATTTTGTTTTTTATGTATCTATAATTGTAAGCTGTAAAATATTTATGAAAGATTATTATTTTTTCGCAAGGTTATATTTTTTATTATATAACGAACATTCACCTATAGAGCATATGAAATATCAAAACAAGTGAAAATATATTTTTGTTTCAGAGACCTTGGCAACAGAGATAGTGTGTGCCAAGTACCTTCAAAACTGCTTTTAACCCTGAACAAAATTCACTTAAATGGCTTTTTATATAAATTTATATTATACAGAAAAAAAATCATTGTCATTATTGATTAATCCAACTGCAATTGTATATTTAGATAATCCACCAAATATTTTATTTCCTCTTTTTTTTTATTCGTTATTTGTATAAATGAAATTGCATAAAATGTATTTAATTGTATAACAAATAACCATGTAATTAAAGTATAGATTTCTATTATCCGCCAGGTCATTTATAAATTTACTGTACCATACAATTAGGTTATTCATGACTTTTCAAGCGCGACAATTGATTTTTCAATAGTTTCAAATATATAGATAACAACTTGACAAACAGCCATCGTTCAGTTGTGCAATTTTTTATGTATATACATACATGTACAAATAATTTGCGTATACATGTACATGTTCTGGCAGAGATGATCTATAGTATTTAGTCACACCTCAATTTTGCTAACCAAAATATACTCTTTTATTTTATTTTTTCCACATTTGCTGGCGCGCATTACATCATCGTCTCTGGCCATGGCCTTACATAATTCTGAAATAATTTTGTTATATTTATTCCGGAGCTTTCAACGTACTTGAAAAACATGATGTATAATTAAACTCATATGTGTATTATGTGTTAGTTTGTTAATATACCTACTGAATAGTTATTTCCGCTATGAATAAATGTATGCATATAAATTTTAAGCACATTGAAACATATTATGCCCTCAGTGCACCTTGAGAATAATATATTTAATACATTGGATGTTGTAGGGGCTATTTTTGTTTATGAAATTTTCAAGAGTAATGTAATGACGAATGAATATAGTGATATAGATACACGGTCGATCGGCCTGAGCCAAGTTCCCGCGAATTAAAATTGCGAAAAAAAAAATTTCTGCAATGATACCGACAGTGGATAATAAAAAAGTTGGGGATTTGCAAGCGTTCTGAATATATATTATAGGTTAAGTTAGTTAAATGGAGCCACTCGAGTTCCACAGTGAGCCACTCTATGTAACCCGGTGTTTATAGGTTAAACATACAGCCTCAAACGAAGAGTGATTTTGAGGTTATGATTCTCACACAATTACCGACTGCATTCATTGTTGATAATAAATATTGCAGGGATTCATATCTGGAATGTGCTGCCACAGTTTCAAAAAGATACACCACCTTAAGGGTTGATTGGATTTAAATTATTATTCCAATCAGCAAAAAGGAATTGATTTAATTTACAAAATTTATAAAGCAATATTGAACAATGAACAAACATATCAATACATATTCCCAAAGCTGTAATTTATCATAAATTTATTTATATACACTGTATGTACGCATTGTCATGAAGAAAAAAACAAATTTTAATTAAAATTTTAATCATCTCGAAATAGTAGTTATTTTTTAAATTCTAAACATCAATATGATTACAGTGGTGGTGAATTAAATATGACAAAACGTCAACTTATCCCATCACTGTTCACACATATTATTATTATTCTGGTATATACTAACCACAAATATCAATATGTAAATGGTACGTTGACAAGTGTACACGTGTTAACACGTGCCATGTACACAATTTGTCATTTCCTTCCTCCATTATATCAATTTTTAATTTTTTCCAACACTCCATCACAAATTATTAATTCACAAAAATATTTAAATTACTATGCATATATATATCATTGCTTTAAATATATATTTATCTTTATATACATATGTACAAGGGGTTTTACATTGAACTTATTATGTATTAGTTTGATAATAAACTGTAAAAATATTTAAAAAAAATTGTTATACAAATATCTATGTTGTTTTCATTATGTTTTTGTGGGTGGAGTCGAGACGGTATGGATTTCTCGAAGGGATCAGGTGTTCACGAGTCACATCTGTACCTATATCTTTTCCCATTTACACACACCCCATAGAATCTATGTATTTATATAATACATGCAGTATATATGTAGAACATATACATACACACATTTTTAGTCACCTTTGAATGAATGATTTTACTCCAAAAATTTTCTTATAAATTTTAAAAACAATTTTTTGAATTTATTATAATTTTAATAATTTTTAATTTATATTTATAAAATTAAAATATAATATCAAATATAAATATAAATGGAGAAAAATAATTTATTAATTTAATTTATATAAATGGAAATTTTAATTATAAATTTTGAAGTTATAAAATATAAAATTTGAGATAAATAAAATAAATTTAATTGATTAATTTTTTATATTTAAATATTATATATTAATTAATATAAGATATATTTAATAGATAATTTGTAAATAATATACACACATTTATAATCAATTTTGAATGAATAATTTTACTTCAAAAATTTTCTTATAAATTATTTGAAAACAATTTTTTATATTTATCATAATTATTTAATAATTTTTGTTTATATTTATAATATATTAAATATATAATTTCAAATAAATATAAACGGAGAAAAATAATTTATCAATTTAATTTATATAAATGGAAATATTTTGAAGTTATAAAATATAAAATTTGAGATAAATAAAATAAATTTAATTGATTTATAATTTTTCATATATTAAATATTATAAATATTATATTTGATATAAGATATTTAATAGATAATTTATAAATAATATACACACATTTATAATCAACTGTGAATGAATAATTTTACTCCAAAAATTTTCTTATAAATTTTAAAAACAATTTTTCATATTTATCATAATTTTAATAATTTTTATTTATATATTTATAAAATATTAAATATAATATTAAATCAATATACAAACGGATAATTTATATAAATATCAATTTGAATTGAAAATTTAAGAAATAATAAAATACAAAATTTGAGTACAAATAAAATAAATAAAATTTAAAATATTTAATAGATAATTTGTAAATTATTTAATGGCAGTTTTGATATATAAATGTTAAAAGTGGGCGTGTTTATATGCTGAAATTTCGATTGGTGAAGACCAATGGAATTTGTTAGTACCGAGGGTGTGGCTTGATGGAGGGTGGTTACAAACTACCCTTAAAATGAGAGGATAGCGCAGGGATGTTGCGATGCTTCTGCTGTTATCCTACGTTATTTTTTTTTTTTTTTTTTTTTTTCGGTAGATAGAAATCTTATCATTGCAGCATCGTGTGTTAGATTGACAAGTGCTTCAGTGTAAAAAGAGCTTGAGGTCATTTCTGTTATGTGTTGAGGGTGAATAAAATGCGAATCAAGGGACCGGAGACATTTTAAATATTTCAATTATTCTATATGGTCAAGATATAAATAGTTAATTGTTGAGTGGAATTGACGAGAGGACAAAAATTTTTATTGGCACATTTGAATGGTAAGTTTGTTCAATAAAAATAAATTGTTATTGTTGTTGTGGGATTTTTCTGTCCAGGCGAAAGAAAAAAAAATATATGTGTATATAAAATAAATAAAACTGTGGCAGAATTATTCGTTAATAATTTATGAGAATTTCACAACCCTCCACAAATCGAATGTCGTTATTTATAATATATATGACACGTTTGAATTTTGGAAATTTATCAAATAATTTATATATATACACGAGGTATTTCGTTGACTCCATATAAATCGCTGATTTAACATAAAAATCAGATCGGAATTTAAATAAAAAATAAAGAATATGTTTTATTCATTATATTTTTTGGTTTTATATTTTTTTCTCCCTTTCGTATAGTTAATTTTTTATATTGACACGTTCGAATAAATATTCACAAAGGTATTATATTATAACTTTAGAAAATATTATATTTAACAAAATTTTATAATTATATACAATATTATTTAGGATGTCTCGATTAAATTAATTGAAAGTTTACGTTGTATTTATAATCAGAAGTATTTAAAAATTTATTCACAGTAAAATATTTATTTATTTATTTATTTATATATTATTGTGATATTTTCACTTTTAATATTGTAAATAATATGAAACTATAGAAAATGTACGATGAATTTTATTGCTAATATTATAAATAATTTATACAAATAATTCGAATCCTTTTTGAATAATTTTCTATTACATTCAATATTTATTAATTATTTTTTGAGCTTTTTTCCAACTGACATATTGTCGTAAATACTTTTTTTCCTTCATCCTTTGTTGTACAATATTCTCATGAGAATAAATTCAAACATCCAAACTAGAATGAAAGCAAGGAAAAAAAAATCAACAAATATTAATCAAATATTGATACAAATATAAAAGGGTGATAATTAAATTAACTTAATAACCCTTATATTTATTTCCTCAATAAACTTTCTATATCCTCCATAAAATAATTTTCTTTTTCTTCATATCAAAAATAAACTCAAAGTAAAATAATTTTATTTTTATAAATTATATAAATAAAAATTTGCAGTATATTTTTTTAATCAATGATGGAACGTGAGGCATTGCATCCAATTTCCACATGTTGCAATTTCCCTCTTCAATCGCGTCGGAGGTTTGTAGTAATATCTAAATATAAAAGACAAAAATAAAATAAAAATTAACAATTAATAAATTTTAATTTACATTGTAATTAAAATAAAAAAAAAAACATTTGTGTTATTGGATTGTTGATTTAATACAGAGACCGTGAAAATTCAATGAATGTGAGCCATCACAGTACAACACACAATATTCTAAGTTCTGGTTCAATGGGTCCTTTATCAAGAGAAGAACGTCGACGACGTCGACGAGCGACGCAAAAATATCGAACTGCCCATGCAACACGGTAAATATAACTAAAATCAAATGACATAAACAATAATAAATAATTATTTCTCCTTCATCATAAACGAAAAAAAAAGAAAAAAATTAAAACAAATATCAATCCACTTATTTATATAAATACCATCAATAATTATATTTCAGGGAAAGAGTTAGAGTTGAAGCTTTCAATGTAGCTTTTGCTGAATTACGAAAATTATTACCAACTCTACCACCTGATAAAAAGCTCTCCAAAATTGAAATCCTTCGATTGGCAATTTGTTATATAGCATATCTCAATCACGTGCTGGAAGCCTAAAAAAAAAAGTATAATAATTTATCAATATCATTATTATATATCATCAAAATAATTGTCTTATAAAAAAAATATATACTCTATACATATATTAATTATAAATGTATACCTAAACTTAATTAAAAATGCTGCAGAGATTGTAGAGAAATTGAAAATTGATAAAAAAGAGTTGTTTAATATATACACAGGAAATTTATTAATGAATTTAACCTCAAAAAGTATAGTCAGCTCTCTTAGACTTGTAATATTGGCGCATCTGGAGCTCAATTGCGCTCTTGAAAATGATCATTGGCTTGACCCTCAATACCAAAATGCTCGATTCTCTCATGGGATTATTTTGTCTCTGTCTTTTTTTTTTTTTATCTCACTTGTACTATTGCATACTGTCGTTAAGTGAAAAAAAATGGGATTACAATGAGACGGCCAACTTCACGGATCGACGCCCCCATAAAGTTCGATCAATTTTCTCTCTCGTCCCCATATTATATATATACATATACATATGTACACAATATATACTATCTACTTTCCTAATTCACAACGTTCTATTGCACTATTACACATACTACTTCAATATAAATTCAATAAAACAAACACATTTTCACATAATCACCTGATAAAAACAAAATTTCATTACATAAATAATTCTATCATACATTATATATTTTAAATTTAAATATATATTATTATTTTGATTAATTACTGACAATAATTATCATGTCATTTATTTATAGGAATATTGCTTACATTAATAGCATATAAATATTATTTATAATTATTAATTAATTGTATCAATATAATGATTATGATATAAATACGTAAACAAACTCTGATATGTTAAATATATTTTTTAGAAATGTAATCGGTGTTTATTTAAATATTATTTATATCAATTTAATAATAATTGATAGTCTATTTATTAATTTTAAAAAGGGATATATTGTTTTGTGTCTCGAGGTTTGTATTTAAATAGGCGTGTAAATTCAGCAAATATACTTAAGTACATGGCATGGTGTGTTAGACTTTAGTTACATGTGTATTCTCGAGGGTTGATTTTAGTTTCAACCTCGTCACTTCAACAACAACCCTCTAGCTATGCAAATTTTATAAATCCTTACACTCTCCACACAGATGTATTTACAAATACTTATTCATTTATTTCATTTTTCTCTTTCAATATTATTATTTATGTGTTTGTTTTAAAAAATATTGATTTATCGTTGCAGAGTAAAGTGTTATTTATTTATATCACGTTATAGTTTTAAGCCACATTTTTTAACATGTATATATACACATGTTGATGCTCACAATTGTCAGATAACAAAGAAATAAATTATTTCTACGTGATTATTATTTTCTGACAAAATATTTATGTATATAATTATAATTTTCATTTATTTTTGTGGTGCATGATACATTTGAATGAGGATAATAGCATAAGTTGTTACTGAACCAACAAACTGAAATATAAATAATTTTTATTAATTTGTTTTATTAATTGTTAGTATAAATATTGATAGGATTATAGACTTACACCATGAAGAAAATCATAACCAAGTGATATCAATCCACAAGCAGTAAATGACAAAGGATTTTGAATAATTTGTAGTGAAAATTGACAAATTTGTCTTCGATGTTCTTTGTTATTTGATACTATTTCCAATTCATGTAAAATTCGCCCAGTTTTTTCCCACTTAAATACACAATGTTATTATTAGATAAACCTATTGATGTATTTTATAATAAAAAACATGCAGTATAACCTACAAATAAATTTTCCCTACTGAAATACACAATATTATTATTAGATAAACCTATTGCTGTATTTTTTTTATATTATAAACATGCAATATAACCTCCAAATAGTTACTATACAGATCATTTGTTAGCAAAATGAAATCCTTACCTCCATGATGGTATTAGCAGAACTAATATTTGCAACGCAAACACTTAAATAGATACTTGAGAGCCGGATTATTAAAAAAATTACTCGAAATATTTTTGCTTCAGTATTCATTTTTGATATTGCCATAATCGTATAAAATGAGAAGATAAAACCTACTACTGAAACTATTGATTCCGCTAATATTATAGCTATTTGAATTCCATAAATCTTTGAAAATTCACCACATAATCCGCACAACTCCAAGTGAAGACGTCTGTATAAAATATACAATCATATAATTATTATTTAATTTATTATGTGCACACATACAAAGTGAAATTAAAATTGCTAATTACTTTGCTATACGTAAAATGTCATTTGTACTGTCTTGTGATGTAGGAATATGTCCATGAAATTTGCCAGAAACATTGAAGAATAATTGCGCAGGAGGCCATTTACGATTCATTTTTTCACCAGATTTTTTTTCCTCCACACAATCCAGAAGCAATTTATTTATTTTTTTAAATCTCTCTTCCATAAATACAAGGCCCGTGCTGATATTCAATGGAAAATATATGTTCGTATGGAATGTATGCTGTATAACAACTATCAGAAATATATTATTCAATATCTGATCCTTATACCAGAACAAATATATATTCATACTACTTGTAACAATAATCATAAAAATCCATATGACCAAAAGTTTAATAGAATAAAAAAATATTGTACGATAGTCTACAGGTACATTCAATTTTTCAAGTGTTTCATCAATTTTCTTTGCTTTAAACTTAATTATTCTTGTTCTCTGCAAAAAAAAAAAAAATATTTTCACACTTGTTTAATCACATGAAATAATCAAATAATAATTAAATATATTTTTAACATTTAAAAATAATATAATATTAACTGGTGAATATTTACTTACATCTTTCCAAATCCACATGAGAATTACAATACAGAAATATATTGATAAATTTAGGTAAATCATGATGACTACAACAGGCTGTTTCACAATTCGAGCATTAAAATCATTAATTAATGAAAAAGCATAATTTAGAGCAATAGTATACATAACAAATGTCAATATTGTCCAAATGATACTTAATCCAATTCTTGGATGATTCCTAGGATAGTGTATTAGTCCAAAACAAAAAAACGAATTGAAAAATTCAATGGGAAGTAATGCTTCAAAACTATTTTTTGGTCGCCATATTTTAAACATTGTATCACTAACTATTTAAACAATTAATCAATTATAACTGTAAATTATTTGATAATTATGAAATAAATTAGCTGATTATGTCCAACATGTACGACAAATACTTTGATGCAACTGCAGGAAACAAATTGATTCACTTTAACGTTTCTGATAGTTGACGTACTTTATAATTAATTCATAATAACATTGAAATGAATTCCAACTCGATTGATATCAGTATTATCAACATGCTATGTATTAACCAAGAATAATAATATTTTTTTATTCAAAATATATTTATGAATGATTGAATTTTTATTTTTATTATTCTGGTGTATTGTACATTTGAACGAGTATGATAACATAAGTTGTTACTGAACCTACAAACTGAAATATATTAAATTAATATATAATAATTACTTCAAATAATTAAAATAATTGAACATTATTTAACTTACTCCATGCACGAGATTATAACCAAGTGTTACCAATCCACATGCATTAAATGAAAGTGGATTTTGTAGAATTTGTAATGAAAATTGACGAACATCATCACGATATTCATTGTCTTTACATGCAATCTCCAGCTCATGAATTATTCCTCCAGTTTTTTTCCACTATAATAAACATATAATTTTATTACTAGATCTATAAATAATTATAATTGCTGAAGGAATTAGTTAATTTATATTATTTATATATATTTAATATTATACCTCAGTAATAGTGTTAGCAGAAATTTTGTTGATGTGAAAAATTTTTAGATAATTACCCACGAGCCACAAAATTAAAATAATGGCAGATGAAATTTTCTCTGTTTTATTACTTGAAGAATTTACCATTATTATATACAAAGTAAATGTTAGTAATGTTACAATAATAAATGACGATGCTAATCCAGTGGCTATTTGTATTCCAAATATACGTGAAATTTCATTACACAAACAGCACAACTCCAAATGAATCTGCCTGCAAAAAAAAATCAATTAATTAATTTCATGAAAAAAAAAAAAATATACAATTTTTATAATTTGAAATTGAAAATTACTTAGTTATTCGCATAATGTCGATTGCATGAATTCGAGATGTTGATGAAATGCGACTTGGATTATTTACATCAGTCATAATCATTGGTACTTCTGACCATTCATGATGCCCATTTTTTTTTCTATCAAGAATATTCAAAAGTATTTGATTTACTTTTTTAAATCTTCTTTCCATTAATTCAATCGCTACACAGACTTGAACTGCAACAACTGAATTACCATGCAGTGTATGTAGTAAAACACATATAGAAATAATGTTCTCCAATATATCAACGTTATCATAGAGCCAAAACAAATTCGTACTATTTGTAGATAAAAATATTATTATCCATAAACAAATAATTCTCAGTGATTTCACATAAATAGAACGATAGTCAAGTGGTACATTCAATTCTTCAAGGATATCATCAATTTTTGAAGTGCTCTCGAAGACTTTATCCACTCGCTTCATTATTAACATCAGAAAAAAAAAATAAAACAATAATTAGACATAAATATACATTAAATAAACAAACAAATAAATAAATACAATTACTAATTAAATAATAACCTTTCTCCACACCCACACGAGCAATATATTACTCACATAAATAAATGAATTAACATAAACAATAATGAAAAATATAGCTGTTAAAGAATCAAACCAGGGTGTATCCAACCCAAGTGATATTGTATAAATAAGCAAAATTAAATATGCTGAAACCGTTGATATATTATAAAAAATACTAAGTCCAATTCTAGATTGATTAATAGGATAATGTATAATGCCAAGACTAAATAACCAACTAAGTAATTGAATTGGCCACAATGCTTCAATAACATTTTTAGGTTGCCAAATGTTTTTACTCATTTTATTCTATAAATATTCCAATAATTCTTCAAAGCTAATAGAAAGAACTGCACGTGTTACTCACACGACAATTGTTTTATTCCAACTGCTAAATAATTATTTTACTCGACAATTTATATCATGATATCAATCTCACGTGATGCTACAGGTAAGTCCTTATGACATACATACATAGTTAATTAAGGATAATGCTGATCGATAATAGTAATTAATATAACGCATATGCATTTGCTCATGAGAATACTGTGTTTATACATGTATAAATTGTAAATTATATATCTAAATGTATTGTCATAATTATAATTCATTTGATATTATGTATAAAAATTCTCGTTAACATATTGTCATTTATAGACAACAATGTAAAATGGTATAGTCGTTGTGTATAGGAGTCTGTGTGAATGACATTAATTGAGAATTAGAGAAGGCAAGTGGTGAGTATAGTGGGCGTGCAGACCACCTGCTACTGTCCCGATTTGGTCTCACTCGCTCACTCGTTCGGTTCTATTCTCAAATACTTGGTGCAATGAGAAGGGGATTGATTTATCGTACCCGAGGGGCAGTACTCTAGTACACTATACGCACCCCCGCCTCAGTATTTCCCTTCTATTTGGCACACCGCCACCATTTCAATGCTATTATTCACTCAATCTCTTTATCCTTTCGTCAGCTAAAAGAAAGAATTAGTAATCTTATAATATATTACATTGATATTATGAAAGTAGAAGAAAAATTGAATTAAGAATTTTGATAAAATTAATATAAAATGTAGAAATGTGATTGTTGTTACCTGGTTGTGATAAAAATATTGATGATGTTCATAGTGTTTTTATGTAGAATTAAATAGAGTTATTGTTTTATGTACATGTGTGTAATGAATTCAAATGAACATACGGGATGGCTTAGGATACGGTAATTGTAGAAAAACAAATGTTCAAATGACAAAACACACCGTCTTAAAATATAATCCGCAAAATGTCGTTTATCATTTCACCCTTATTCCAAAACAAGTTTCACCCTCATTCCAACCTTCTGCTCTACGATTTTTTTTTTTCTATTTTTTTTCCATATAATTCTGTTTTTATATTGTAATTGTAGATATAAATATACAAGATATTGATGTGGTATTTATTAAAAAAACGAAAACAAATTTTTTTTTCTTCGATTTATTGCTTCATTTTATCTACAAATTTATTAACATATTCAATTTTTCTTACCGTACTTGAGTTTATTTTTAAATTTGCGCGGATTTAAATTATACGCCTTCAAACGTTCATCACTCAGTGATGCAATGGGATTATCTGTTGTTTGTATTTTATTATTTTTTTGACGTTGTTGAAATTTGGCTTTTCGTTGTAGTTTCTTCGAAATTATTTTTTCATTTTCTCCATTGATATTCTTGGTTTTATGACTCTTTCCATCTGTAGATTTGTCGGTTTTCTGCCGTTTAATTTTCATCTCAGGAGTTTTCACACTGTCATTATGATTTTGTGTTTGTTCAATCGTTTCAGCTGGGCGTTTTAAATTCTTTTCCTTTTTATTTACTTGTTTAGTTGATGATTCACTGACAGATTGCTCTGGTATTTTATCTGTTGAACTTGTTTCTGCTACAGCTTCTTGAGAATTCGTCACATTTGATTTCTTCTTCTTTCGCTTGCGCTTTTTCTTGCTTCCATCTTCAACTACAGAACTTTGTTCATCATTTGTTTGAGTTACTGCAGTTATTGAATTGTCTTCCTCATTATTTGTTTCATTTTGTGGTTTATACAAACTCTGAAGGACTTTTTTCTTGAATTCTTCGTTTGCGGCTTTTTGTTTATATATCCGAACTTCATTTAATTCAACTTGTTCTGGTTTGTGTTCCAATGCTTTTTTTAATGAACACCATTTGTTTAATTCTTTATCATCAGCCATTAATATTTCATCAATAGAAAGACCATAATCATTTGGTACAACACTACGATATTTAAAACGACACGGAAGATCGCCAATCATATCCTCATAATCCAATGCATAATATTGATCAATGTAATTTTTAAATGAGGGATGAACATTTGGATCGAATTTAGGTTTTTCCTTGGCAATTACTTCAGAAAATTTCGAACGACGTCGTCGTTTTTTCTTCGATGTACCAACTAATTCATCCTGCAATGATTTATGTGGATCATAATCAGCATCCATAATAAATTCATCGTCTTCACAGTGTGGCGCAGAGTTGTGATCATTAGGCGCTTCTATTTCCTCGACATTTGGATCGTAATTGTCCCACGTTGATTCAATACCTAATTCTTCATCCATTTCAGGAAATTCTGGCTTTATATTCTCATCATTATTATAATATTCTTCATTAAAAAGTTCCTGCATTTTTTTGTCATGTTCTGCTGGATCAAAATCACCATCTAAATCAATTGAATCTAATTTCATATCATCATTGCCAGTAATTTCTTTTAATTGCGCGATTTTGTCCATTATTTCTTTGCGTTTTAATGCTTTTAATTGTTTCAATTCTTCTTTTTGACGTATTTTCTCTTCCTCCTTTCGTTTTTTTACTTCTACTCTTTTTGTCGCTCTTCTAGTGTCTTTTTTACGCAGTGAATTTTCCATTGTTCTTGGATAACGTTTTATAAACTCTTGATCAGGTTCTTCAAATCTATAATTATATTTATGCTCAAATTCCTGATTTTCTTCAATATATTTTTCATCTTCTGAAAAAAGTTCATTTGTTTCCGGATCTTCTATGTTCTCAATAACATTATCATTGTCGAGAAATTTATTATTTAATATATAATCACGCAAAAATTTCTCTTCTGATGGGAGTTTTGGATCTGCCCAAACTTCAGCGGCTACTTTGAGTACTTTATCCTTTTTTTTATCTAACTTTCCCGACTGTTTTTCATTCTCAAGCAATTCTTCCTCATTTTGCTCCTCAATCTGTTTATCTGTTTTCGGTTTGCATTTAAATATTTCATCGTCATCATCAATAACTTCTGCACCTTTTTTTATACTTTCTAATATTTGCCGTTGCTCTTCAACATATGGTACCTTAATTACATCATTATTTTTACTATTTTTTTGCATATCTTCATCTTCACTATCACTAAATTTACCATTACGCTCTGTAATAATTTTTCGTTCATAATCACGTAAATATAGCGGTTGTTTTTTCTCTTTCTTTATTTTCTTTGAGGAACTACCAACATTATCCTCCTCAATCTCATCATTTTTTCGTACATCAGCAAAAAAATCTACTTTGTCATCGTAAATTTTCGGATCATTTTTTTGCAAATGTACCAATGTTTCGTAGAAATCTTTTTCGCATTCCTCAGTGAGACACTATAAAATAAATAAATAAATAAATTAACATTCTATTCAATATCATAACCTAATATTTATAATCAAAAAATAATTTATACTCACATTTGCATCTTCATCCTCAGACGAACTTGTAGATTCTTCTTCATCACTATTTAATTCACTTAAATGCTCGCCGTATTTTGTTTTTACTGAAATAAAAAAATAGTTAATAAATAAATAAATAAATATGAAACACGAGGGAATAATCATGTATAATAATTTTCATTACATTTATTCAATTCTTCTTTTTGCCGCCAATCATTATAATGATTAGCATAACCTTTATTTATTTTTAATTCCTCTTCACAATTATCTTCTTCATCGCCAAATAGATCTGGCATATTTACTGTTTTTTTATATTCAATAAACTTTTATAAATTACTACAAACACTTTCGCAGTAACTTGATTGTGATGTTTGATTACCATGCAATGAACATAACCTAACATTCGTTCCAAACGTGTTCGTGTTCCCTTCCGAGTTTCAATAAAGTGGAGACCTCTTTTACAAGGTGGCTATGCTTGAGCACTATTATAAAATTCAAATATTACAATAAAATAATTTCATAATTATTAAATATATTAAATTGAAAATAGTTTTTAAAAAAAGTATTTACTTTTCAGTATAAATGTGAGAAAAGAATTACAAATGGATGATTATTTATGTTTATAATACAAAACTGATACATAAGAAAATTTGTATAACGAAAAATATTCTAGTCATCGGTGACCCAAAGTATATTAATTCCAGACATTCCTAAATTTACTCGTCCGAGCATTCCATGATCTCTCGTTTTTATTATATGAAGAAACAATAAAAGCGTATGGAACATATTATTGCGACCCTGAAAAATTTTAATAGAAAAATTTAATATAATTAAAATAAATTTTAATAACCTAAAACAAAATATTATTTTTTAGCTTACTCTTGGAATTTCTTCATAATCTGCTGGCAAAGAATCACCACTAAGTGCTAGACAATAATGTGGAGGATTTACTGATTGATTAACAATAATTGGGCCTTTATTTCTTGGCAATTCAGTGCCACTTTTAGCCATGTATCTTGATGTAAATGTCCGCGCATCAGGTTGATCCAATGGTGCTTCTAATTGTGTATCCATATAAACCGAAAAAAGATGCATAATAATTGCCGTGTCTGTTGGTAAACTATTATCCCACGGTTTACCATTATGTGAACCGCCACTACACCATTTAAATTCACTCATCGAACCGCCTTTAGCTAATGTTTTTATTCTTTTTACTAAATATTCCTGATTATTTGATAATTCTAGAAACGAGACCAATGTCGGCAGAGTTGGAACAGCGTCGACCAAAAAATGTGATTGAGTGAGTTTTCTTATTCGATCTAGACCAACATTTCCCGGTTGAGAATCACTCAATCCATGACGAAGCAATGCTGCGCTGACATTATCAATTTCAATTGCAACACGCTCGACAACAGTTTTACTTATCCATAAACGTAAATTAGCTGTCCATTGATTAACACGATTAGGCTCGATGCGATACTTTCGCCATACATCAGGAGCACCGAAATATCCTCTAGGTAACGTTCCTTCTTCTGTTCCTGGACTAGAAGATTTTGTCTTATCTAAAAGCATAATTTTTTAAATTATTATACCAAATAAAAATTCATCAATGAACCCAATAGAAATATTAAATATCCTTGAATAAATTATATTATATTACCTATTGTTGGTGATAATTGATAAGCACAACGACGTAGCAATGGAGATATTTCAGTGGGATTTCTCGTGGCTGGATGTGACCAAAATGAACTCAATAAATTCGACGGTTGATCAATATTAGTTGAATGAGTAGTTTTTCTCTCACGCTCTGAGACTTCTTTCAAATATGTTTGTAATTCAATTTCATCTTGAATTAATCCATCTCCAGTTAAACTACCATTCATTGAAGTATTCAATGATTTATTTAATGAATTATTTGGTGTAGTATTCAAATTTTTCGATGGGGTTTGACCAGTGTATTTACAAAATGGACTTGTTGAATATGTTTCTGTTGAAATATAAATACAAATAAAGAAATCATTAATTTATAAAATTAAATAATTTAATATCTAGGTAAAATTAATAAAATATTTATTACTTGTTTCATTTAATCCAGGAGTACCTAAAGATCGTCTACTCAAATTCATTGATGTCATATTAATTGGTGACACTGGCTCACATGGTTTAATAATGGGTGTTGATCCTGTTTTAAACAATGCTTCATTTTCATTGACTCCTAATAATTTTTTTTGCTGAGGACTGAGGACAATTGGTCGTAAATTCAGTGTTGCGACGATATAACTAATTATGTGATAAAGTGAATTTAATGCAAATATAAGAGCCAACAGCCATTCTATCCAAAATAATGGCTTATATGCCACACTGCCATACAATCTAATAACAAAAAAAAATTTTTTTGTTTATTCATTTGGACATTATTAATATTTTTGTTACTTATTTAATGAAATATATAAAAATGTATACTTACATATCAATTATGAGAATACTTAATAATGAACTGTTAATGAAAAACCACATGATATTGTTTTTAATTTTTGTTTGAGTCTGAAGAATTTCTAAAGTTTGTTGAACTTGCGGTTTAGGAGTGAGAACCCTTAAAAAATATAAATCAAATTATTAAATTCATAGTAAATATTTGAAGAATTAATAAATATTTAATGAATTGTAATAATATTAATTAATTAATTTATTATAAATAATAGATTTATATTATATTAACCTGGCATTCGGCGAAATACATCGCATTGGTGAACTGAAATTACTCATTATTAAAGCGAATAAATATTATTTTTATTCAACGTAAATTATTTTATATTATATATATGTATAATGATAGTAATTATATTTATATATAATTAATCAATTGTTAGGGCAATGTGACAATAAATAAAAAAACATAACCAATAAACAACTGGTGCCCCAACCGTCGTCATATATTAATAATAAATGGCGAGTATTTTATAGGTTATGTCTTCATGTCAAGCCTATTTTCCCGCGTGATTTCTGCATTTTAAAATTCGCGCCATTTATGGTTTGCCAATTGCAATTTCGATATTTTCTGCGTAATAGTTCACATTTAGACCTAACTTCATATTGTACATTTATGTATATACTCAATGATCAAGCTAAATATGTAAAATATTATTATAAGTTCGTTATTATAAGCACGATACTATTATTGATAGAATTATTTCAACTATTGACAGTTTAGTTAAACAAAAATAAATTACATTGTTTGGGTAAGAAAATACGTAAATATATAAAAGGAATATCACCGGATGTATAATGCCTGATACAGAAAAAGGTTACGAAATACAGTTTTATATCGTTGGCTATTTTCTTTTGTTCATTTAGTAGATGGAAAATTTCAGTTTATCTTACTCTCTAAATTTTCAAATTCACATTTATTTATTATGTTTTATATCAAAATAAACATTTAACATGTATGCATTCACTTGCAAATTATTTTTTATCACAACGTAATTAATTGTTGCATTGATAAAAATAGAAAAAAAAATATAATTTTATGGTTATAATGAATGAATTTATAAATTGATTTCAGTTACAATGCCAAAAGCGCACAATCGTAATGTTTTTAATGGAGAAGCCGATGATTTCTACGATTCAAATTTTGAAATCAATAATAAAATGAAACTTCCTAAAACTCTACGATTAGGTGATGAATATACAGATGATAATTCACCAAGCACAAATGGATTAGCATGGGATCAAGCGATTTCAAATGATACATTTGCTATGCATATGCCTGATAGAATTCTCGTTGTTGGTAAGATAATAAATAAAATAAATATAATTATTAAATTAATGATTAATTGATTATTTTATTCAGGACATGATCAACATATGGGTGTTAAAGCACCTCCTCTTGAAATGACTATGGAGAATCCAGAATCATCACCAGAACATACACTGACCAGAGTGCAGGTGAATTCTATAATTCATTGTTTAATAATATTTAATTAATTTTGTTACTGTATTAAAGAGTTTCATGTAATAAAATTTATATAATTATTTCAGACACCACCAAAGATTCTCACATTGGGCGATCACTTTTTCCCAACATTCGATGATGATAATGGTGAATTGGAATATCAAAATCATTCAGATCTCAATGCATCACTTCCAGTTTCGTCAAAGCCGTACATCAATGAAAGTCAAATAATTCGTCGGGCTGCCAGGTGAAAATTTAAATACCATGAAGAAAAAAATTTAAATAAATGTGGATAGATATTTAATTTATAAAGTACAAAATTAATTATTTTTCAGGGAACAAACTCCTATATGGAATAGTAACATGGACGTGTCACTGGCGCCTAGTGAAGAAATTCAACATTTACGTCGTCAAGTTGGAAAGTTGAATCGTAGAGTGATGTCTGTAGAACTTGAAATGGTACAGCGTCAACAGCGTGATAAAATTTTCTATGCTATAACAATAGCGTATTTCTTTTTCAAAGCGTTTAATTGGTTAACCCGAAATTAGAAAATTGAATAGTTGATTGATTGAATAATCTCATGGATAATAATTACGTGGATAATTCGATGCACCGAAATATGAAGAAAAAAAAAGTTAATTGAATATATTGATTTTTGTCCGTATTTTTTTTTTCTTCTGCAAATAGACTCAATGGACAAACCGAATTAATTTAATTTTTTGGTATTTCTCAACGTGGCATGTAAATAGATAGTTTTCCTCATTCATTATTCAATTGATTTTTAATTTGGTACAAGTTTGATTAATAGCATTTAGGTTTTATCTATTAAAATTATAATTCGAAAACATTAATAATTTGTACATCGTCAGTAGCAATAGTGTGAGATAATTTATATTATTATCAAAATGTAATTATGTGTACCATGTTATTTGGTGAAATTTTTTTCTCATTTGCATTATTATTCAGAGTTAAATTATGTAATTAAAAATGATAATCTATTTGTTCTTGTTGCAATATCAGTGACTGTAAACAGAAATATTATTTGCAGTTAAAATGATCATAATATTTCAATCTTTTTCCTTTCTGGTTTCGAAGAATGTAATTCCTCAGACTGGTAGTAAATCCTATTTTACACCTGTGGCCATATTGTATAATATTGTATTATATTTACAGAACATGCCATGTAATTATACAAAACAAAATAATTAATATTCCACCAATTGAAATTCTCAATTTTTATTTATCAATATTCTCTTTTTATTTGTAATTAATTATGAATCATGAATGACAATTAATTATTTGGAATGAAGTATAAAAGTAATTATAGTCATCATTATCTAGTGAAAAATTTGTTTAATTATTTTATTATTAATTGAAAATTATTAATAGAATTTCTGTGGCGCCAATTAACAAATATAAAATTGCACATATTTTGAGGTTATACAATTACTATATTGTAATGCGGGCGTATCACAGTTACATCAGTCTCTAAATCTCCATTGGTAACTTTATCATTATATATTTTATTTTTGTACCAAAAGGATCATATATGACATGGAAACACTTCGATAAAAATACTCTTTGATCATTTCTGATCTTAATTCAAATAGTTAACGATTCTTTCTTCTATAAACTTATTTTATATTTTTTAATGTATTATAGCAACGTCTTTTTTTTCTATTCATAATCTCAACGTATCTGCTACAATCATTCAGTCTTTATATATGTATAAATGCTCTGTTAATTAAAAATTAACTGGCGCACCATCTAATACATAAAACATAATATCTCCACCATCTTCACCGAATATATAAGTATTATTCAATACAGATTCAGCCAATTGTGTATCTGTATCACTGATACTTATTTGTGGTACTTCAGTTAATGGTAATTGATTATTTTCAATTGTCGTTTGATCAACATTTGACACTTGAAGAAGTATATCTTGATTATTCAATGACGCCTGTGGCGTATTTGTGAATGTCTCATTGATATTATTATTATCCGAATGTAATACTAATTGTTGATTATCTGCTATTACATTTTTATTAAATTCAATTGTAGGTTTTTCTATATTTGTCGTTGGATTATTATTAACTTTTTCCATAAGTTGATTAACAAACCCAGGTTTATCCCATTCCTCATTAAAACTCTTGTGTTGCCGTTCAAAATGTCGTCGCATACTGTGTCGATGTTTTGCAGTCATTATACAATATGGACAACGATAAATAAAACCACTGTGACTCGTTCCCATGTGTCGTTTCAATTGATACTGACTAATAAATGATTTTGTACACAATGTACAAGAAAATTGTGGAACTTTTTGACTGTTTGTATGGGTTTCAATGTGTTTATTAAATACTGATTCACTGGTAAATTCCGTTGGACAATGCGTACATTTATAAATTATTTTTTCACTGTGAATATGTTTATAATGTTTGAGATAATTACATCGTTGGAAAAAGCTCTTGTCACATTTATCACATTGAAATTTTTTATTGCCATGAAGTAAAACATGAACGTCAAGGGCTTTTTTACTTTTTAATTTTTTACCACAAATATTACATGGTATTTGCGCTGATTGATGTATTTGTTTGTGCTCTTTTAAAACGCCAATGCGATGAAAACGTCGCTGACAAATATCACATTCATAGTTGCGCTCACCGTGTGATCTTAAATGTTGTTTTAAACTGTATGGTGATTTAAATATATCGCCACATTTTTCGCATATGGCCGGCTTTTCGTCAATTACTTTTTTCTTTATCTTTGTTGCTTTAGGCTTGGGCTCTGTATGAAGTTTTAAATGACGAAGAAGATGAGCACGATGAACAAATCTCTTACCACACTGATCGCAAACATGTTTTGGTGCTTGACACTTGTGTTCATTTAATTCAGTTTGTGAGGTAAATATACAACGACACCATTTGCAAGTATTAAAACTTAAATGCTGTGACATGTGTCGTTTTAAATATTTTTTCATTGCAAAATGCTTTTGACAATATGGACACTCAAAGTCAAGATGATCTTTTTGATTTAAACACGTATGCGACATTAGATTTTCTTTTCGTGCAAATACTGAAAGACAAACAGAACAAATAAATTCACCAGTATGCTTTCGTAAATGTCGATAAAGATAATCAGTTTTAATAAATTTTTTCCCACAAATATCGCAATCAAGATTGTCCACGCGTTGATTTACATTCTCAACATCGGGTGCAATGTCTAAAAGTTCTTCGACATTAAATTTAACTTCCTCGACTTCTGATATGTTTTCCGATAAAATTGAATTAGCCATTGAATTTATATTTATATTTAAACATTGATTTTCCAAAATAGATTTCAATGAAGAATTTTCAATTAAATTACCATTGTTTTGGAGTAAATCATTGACATTTAGTGTATTTGTATCAAGTAATGAAAGATCCGTATGTTGATTATCTTTTCCCGACATCACAAGACTACTTTCTGTCATTGTATTGCCTGCTTTGAATTTCTCCAATATATCTTTCATAGCATCTGATGTTTGTTCCTCAGTATTGTTCATATTGAGTAAAATTGTTTGAGCATTTTGTTGCTGTTGATTTCCGGAAGTTGGAATTCCAATGGCTTCATTATTTTTATTTATTTCTGTGTGCTTAACAACTCGATGTTTCGCTAATAGAGACATACTGTGAAATTTTTTATTACAAATATTGCAATATGTGCCAAGAAGTGGTTTATAATGTTCCATTAAATGCTTTGCATATGCAACAATTGTTTTAATTTCTGACGAGCAAATACGACATGTCCAATTTTCTTTTCCATCTTTTGCACCCAATCGTTCAGCTGAAAGACGTTCAGCTAGTTCTGATGATTCATTAATATTAATAAATGTTGAATTATTTATATTTGTATTAATTGTATTTGTTGATTTTTCATTTTTATAAATTGTCTCATCACTAATGGAATCGTTATTGTACAATGGCATTTTCATTTTAATAGCGTAATACGGTGCATACCAAACGCGAAGTTGTTCACCAGCAGAAATTGTTCGCATTGCTGTATAAAATATGTCGTCTTTCATTTGATAACAAATTAAATTTTGTTCTTTAGCATTTGACGCTGGTTGTATGAAACACATCCAATTACTGGTAGTCTCATCGGAATAATCGAGATAAGAAATTTCACTGCAGTTATTTTTAAATATTTTTATAGGAAATGTTATCAATGGATTCATTGCCCAATTACGGCTGGCTTCAAAAGGTCCAAATGTTGTTCCACGTTGAAAATCACGCTTTGTAATAACACTTATTGTGCTATCAGCCATTGGGGTGAGTTCCAGATTTGTTGGCAGACTTTGTCGTGCTCGTGATAGCTGTGGTGTATCTTTGATCTGAAATACCAAAAAAAATAAATAAATTTTATTTAGAGAGAGAGAGATATTCTTTCTCTTATTTAATTAATATAATACCAATTTTTTTTTCCTATACGTACATAATGTAAATCCTGAAGAAATGGACAATCATGAGTATCGTGAGATTGACCACAAATATTGCACACTGAAAAAAATCCAAATATAAATTACATAAAAATAAAAATTAAGTAAAATTAATATTCAAAATTTTATTTATTGTTGATGCAAAGACTTGAATATAATAAATAATATTACAAGCAAAAGTAAATACAAAACACAAAACAGCTGTTTATATTACCCAATATGTAGGTCTGTGTCCCATTGCCTTGTTTAACATTATTCGCGCCATCATTTTTATTTCGCATTGTGGGTGGGATTTTATAAGGTGTCATGATTTAATGCTCACAACAATTTACACTCTTGTCTATTATACTCATCATAACATCTGAAAACGAATGAAGAAAAAGAAAAGAAAGAAAGAAAGTAAGAGAAACAAAAAAAAAACTTTTGTTGAATTGCAATTGTTTTGCAGGGGTGGCTTTCGAACATTTGAGGTTAAGTTTTTTCTATTCATTATAATATTGTACTGAATTCGTGATAAACACTTGAGTCATCACATGAAAATAAAATATAAATTGGCATCGTGACAAGCTGTAAATGAATAAATACCTCTCATTCGCCATTTCTTATCAATTAATTTCATATTATACTAATCTTCAATTATTTATACGCACATGACTGAGTGTGAAACGCACTCAAACTTTGAGTCTCAAAGGTGAGTGAAGGTTGGTTCGTTTATTAAACAATCCTGATGATGATGATACGTATGGAGGGGGTGGGAAAATGTTCAAGGAAAAATATTCTACATCTATATATACGTATTTCTTTCCAAAGAGGAAAATAATATTTTATAAAGCATGTGTATAAAATTGAAATATTTTCTTACTTTATCAATCATAATTAATAATTGAATTTTCATTTGCAGGAAGCGCCAAGATTGATGTACTCAAAGAAATAAAATGTAAATGCAAATATTAATTGAATATCTATATAATAATTAATTAATTAATTAATTAATTATCAACAAGTTAAAATAGATATGTAATAATATATACGATTATATTCATACGATTATTTAATTTTCATTGCAGAGTTATGCACGGAAAAAAATTGAATGAACCATGTTTGGTAATGAAAGAAATCCATCATATTCTCAAATTGCAATTAAAGTTTGTCCATTATTGGCTCTCATTTTTAGTGTTCTCGTTACTATCGTAACACTATACATATATGAAGGCATTTCACCACCATTTATTTTTATTTCAATTCAAGTTTACCTTAATTGGTATTCTATTTGCACAATTAGTCGAGGTACTATGACAATGCAAAATAATTCCAAACAATCTAAATGTAACAGTGTGGCTATCAATATGAATTACACAAATGATTCATCACCAAAATTGAAATATTGGTACTGTGAAAAATGTTTTTGTTACACATACAAACCTACGCAACATTGTGGAGCTTGTAAAAAATGTTTTCATTCCCGTGATCATCATTGTTTTTTTATTGGCGGTTGTATTATTCAACAAAATATGGGAAATTTTATATTAATCTGTTTTTATACATCACTTGCTTGTTTATATTCATTGTCTGTTGTTGGACCTTATTTATACGACAATTTAAAGCACATTGCTAATGTAGAGTCGGGTGTTTTTAATATTGTTTTAAATTTTTGTTTCCCAGTTGCATTTGCACGATTTGTGGTTGCCGGTGAAACTTCCTGTTTGTTATTAATAACATTATTTAATATTCTTTTTTCCGTTTGTGTATTGTGCTCGATTTATGGCAGCTGGAAATTGTTTAATTGTTTAACTGGTAGACAAAGATATTATCCGCATATTGCAAAAAAACAAAGTATGCAAGAAATATTTGGCAATTACGGCATTTACAATTTTTTATTTCCATACAATGGTCTTCGTGGCTCAAAAGCTATTGATGGAAAGTTTGAGTTGAAAGAAATATAAAAAAATATTTACCGAATATTATTTGATAATGAATATTTAATTTATCATAGTTTTTAATATGACAAACTTTTTTTTTTTTCATTTGTTTATGTATAAACTTGGGCAATTGTTATCTTAAATTGAATATTGAAAAAAAAACTTTGACATTTTTCTGAATTATACTTCTATATATAAACAATCCACTATTACTATTTAGATTTACAATGGAATAAATATATTTACAACTCATGCATTGAGTGTCTATATAAAGTATTGAAGACAACTTTGATGATCGTATTGAAAAATGAATTGCTTTATAAAAGCATTCAATAATTCAAATTATACAATTAATATTTTATTTTATTTCTTATTATCTTTTTTTTTTTTTAGTTTTGTACCTAAATTCATACGAATTACAGTTCTGTGTGTTCGTAATGTTTATTACTCATATCCACTGGATCAATAAAAACACCTTCCATAGTTTGCCATTGATTATAGCCATTATATTCTGAATATTCGCCCACAACTTCAACTTGACCAGCGATCGGTGAACCATAAGTCCGACCACTTACTGATAAAAACCTACAACGAAAAAAAATAAAAATCAATTATTGAATTACATATTGCTTTGGTATTATATTAAATGAATTAACAAATGAATTATACTTACACATTTGTATCCAAGTGATTAAACGTAACAGGTTGGCCTCTTTCCCAATAATCTGACGAGCAAACAACTCGCCAATGATCACCAGTGTCACCTTCACCTTTTAAATCGCCATAAGCTGATACTTCTTGTTTTCCACTAAGTGGCGAACTAACATGATGAGAATGAAGATTTTTTTTCGTTGCTACGTGTTCTAATCTGATAACTTCACCACACTCAATTGGCTTCCTAATAAATGTAGATTAATTAAATAAAATTATTTGATAGTGATTTTTATATTTTATAATGAATAATTTACTTTAATAACGTGTGAATAAATAAATATTAAAAACTAACCCTCTCATGCATTGTTTGCCCGTTGGTGCTTTAACTAACCAATATGAATTACCATCTTCTTTTACTTCTGTGGCAGTAACAGATTGTTGACCACTTCCACTGCCATATTTAATGTCATGTGAATGTAATCGAACATTATAATCGACGTTTAATAATTTTAAAACTGAGCCACAGGTGACATATTCATTTTTGGCAGCTATAAAAATAATCAGACAAATAAATTATTAACATTATCAATGAATAAATGAAGAATTAATTATTGTCAATGTGAAATTGTTATATAAAATAGATTTATGATATATTTTGTTTTATTTATTACCTTCTATTAAACTTGTTAATGATAATAAAATTATAAAAATAAAGGAGATGATTTCTCGGATCAGTATACGCGTGGCCATTTTTAAAATAGCTGACAGTAAAATGCGTGGGGTATTACTATTGGTTAGTGAATAAAAAGGTGGCAATGCATTGCAAGTTTGATAAACAATAGTTATGACACGCGAAATAATTCATTTGTGTGTGTGTACGATTTGGCGTAACGCTATTGGTTAATCTTTATTTTATGTTTTAGAAGTTTATTGGTTGATTATAATTTTGGTTTTCTCAGTGTCGCTTTATGAGAATTCATCTTTAAGAATTTTATTCATTTAGAGAGAGTCAAATTTTCGCGCCATTTGTTGGTGACTTCGTGTGGATTGCTAAAAAATGATAAATAAATAATTGTCAATTCTAAATAAAATTTATTTATGTGTATATGTAAATTATTTAACGAATTAAAAAATAATGGGAACGCAAATATTAAATGATATTGATAAAGATCTTAAATTATTAATTACTGCTATCACTGGATTTGAAGTAGGTTTTTGAGGTTATGGTTATTGATTATTAATACTGAAAATAATTGTAAATATGAATTTTTTTTAATTCTACTTACAGCAATCTGATGAAGGATTTCGTACTTGTGAGAGATTTGTCTTTTCGAATATTAAACACCATCGTTATCTCTCAATAAATGCACATGATACACGAAAAGCTATTGAAGATATTAAAAAAAAATTGACAATTTATGGAAAATATACGGTTGCTAATGAATTCTCAAATCTTGTAGACACATTTTTAACATCATTTGTCTTTGATCAACATCCACAGTATGATTTGCAATGGTCTCTATTATGCCTTCTATTAAATTTGTCCAGTGAAACTGACAAATCTACCGTAGAATTTTTGCACACAACAAGAATAGATAAAACTCTGAATAACGCCATAATATCTGAGTCTAATGAAGTAAATGAAATTGATTGGGGTGAATATTTAAAAGACGGTCAAGAAGATTTTTTCTGTGATTATGGAGAGAGCTCAGAGAGTGAATGGTCAGATTGCGATGATGAACCAAATGCTGACAATGAAATAGATAAAGAAACCAAAAAAAGTCAACCAAATAATACAGCAATCGCAGATTTAGATCCAATTGGTATTACAGATCAGTCAGAACCCGTTGATTTACTAACTCAAGCTGTAGAATCTCGTAAATGGCTCGATTTAAATATTGAAAACAGTTGGTGGAATTCTATAAGTCAGCATGAATGTAAAGTTTCAAGTAAATCATCACATGCCCATCTTTGTCAGTTGTATAATAAAGAAGTATTGAATAATCCTCAAGTAATTGCGACAATTACAGAGTATCAGGCATGTCGTGAGGTTCTTTGGATGTTTCATATTCCAACTAAAATGGTGGTGTACGATGAAATAACGCCAAATAAATTTTCTGTTCTACCAAATCTTTCAATACCAAGTTTAACAGCGCCAGCGTTTAATAACGCATTTTCAAATTTTTGTAAATATTTTTCAATGATACGAACACTTGATACTTTTGAAGAAAAATTGTGGATTATGGACAACAGCGATACACTTCCGCCTTTGACTTATACAACTTACAACGTCGCTATGAAACAATATCTTATTGATATCAAACAGAATATTGTAAAAATTGAAAGCAAAGCTATGCGACAAAATGAAATCACCACATTTTGTACATTGTCGAGGGATTTAGAAAATTGCATGTCCCGTATTCAGATGCTTTATAAAATTCATCAATCGGTAATAGATTCAGATATATCATTATCAAATTGGAAGAAAACTTATAAATTACTTTATGGTCTTTATAATGAAATGGAAAATTCACCCAGTTGTACAAGGACAAATCTTTGTGCAAGTCTTTATCTATCGAGTTTACGTGTTTATCTTAATATAATTGATACGTGGTTGAGTGAGGGACGACTTGAAGACTTTAGAGATGAATTTTTAATTAATAAAATTGTGGAAAAATCCAAACATGAGGATGAACCGATAATGAATAAATTTAAAATTCGTTTTGTAGATGATGATGATGAATTTCACGATCCAATTATGAAGAAATTGATTAGAAAAGTTCGTGATATGGGTCGAAGTATTGAATTGCTTGTTACAATGGATAGAATATCCGAATTGTGGAAAAGTAATGCTGAACAAAATACATCTCAATTATCTTTGAATGATGAATTTATTGCAGAAGTAATTGCTGAATTATCAAAATATGGCAAAAATTGTGTAGATGAATTGGATGCTAATGAAGAATTTGCACAAGATGGAAATGAATCAATGATAGATTCAGAAACATCATCGCCAAATAGTATTTTTTCTGATGTTGAGGCAAATATTCGTAAACAAGTATTGAGAATAAATAATCCATTTCTTATGAAAGTATTTCAGGATTATTTGCCATCAATGGGTATCGCTGCAGTTGATGCAGTAGATTCAAATTCAAAGAACAATGAAGAAATTTGTGATAATTGGGGAATTAATATATTTCATAAACTAGAAAAAATATCGCCATTCATTTTGCCATATAGAGAAGTATTAGAACGTGTATTGGAAAAAATTCTTGATCGAAGATATTCATGCGCATCGAAATTAGTCAAGGATATTCTTATTGATGAATACAAACTTGGTCAACATTTAAAATTAATGCGATCAATTTATATGATGGAACGCGGTCATATTATGAAGAAATTTTATCAACACATGTTTCAAGCAATTGAAAATAATTCATGTTGGATGAATCCGTATAATTTAACAAGTATTCTTGAAGAAGTATTGTCAGATGAATGGCGCGATTCAACTTCTCACAATCACTGGACTATATCTGTAGAAGATAATGGTATACGTCAAGTATTACAAACAGTTGATCGTACAAATCTTTATTATTCAATTGGTTGGCCAATAAATATGGTATTGAATGATGAAGTATTAGCAAAATATAATGCTATTTTTAGATTTCAATTGAAATTAAAATGGGCATTATGGTCATTGAATAATTTACGATTCGTTGATCTTGAAGGAAAAGATCCGAATAATATGAAAGATTTAATTTATCATTTTTATGCAAGGAGACTTGAGAGTTTGAGATTTTGGTTGCTTCATGCTATTGGATCTATTCATACTTATCTCTCAGGTCAAGTATTACAGAGTTTGGGTTCATTATTTGAAAAATCTTTAGATCACGCCAATAATTTAGATGATATTGTGGAAATTCACAATAATTATCTTGATAAAGTTCATGAACACTGTTTGCAAACTCCTCAATTCACTGACGTGATGGTTACAATTAACAATGTGAGTATCTAATTTATCATTATTTCAGTCAATTAATAATTATTCACAATATAATATTAAATGGTTTTTAGTTACTTGGAATGTGTGCTCACATTCGTGATCGTTGGAATCGAGGTGTAAAACAATTAATACCATCTGAATTGGATTTAATGGAGTCCAGTTACACAAAATATCACACGTATCTCGCGTTGGCACTTCACAATGCGGTACAGCATAAGGAAGCTGATTATTGTAAGTCCGTGACATCGTTACAACATCTGAGATATGAATTTTTAAATATACCCCAATTTTTAGACTTCGAATAAGATCATAATAAATATTAAATAATTATTCATTGTTGGTTTAATGAATATTAATCATTTGCTTTGTATGTACAGACATTAATTGACTTCTAACCCGAATCCAGTAATATAAAATTTTCAGCTTATTCCATCCAGACATTTCAGTATTTGTCATTTCTATATGTAATTTTTTTTTTTCTATTTCTTGTTTGTTTTTTTTTTTCAGTGGCTGGCTTGACATCCGCTTTTAACTGCAGTATGCCGTGTACCAATCAATCAACATAAATAATTTCCCACAATAAAAAAATATGATGCAAACATTTTCATTAATTAATTATAATATAATATATAATAATAATAATTCATCGGTGGCTAATTCATTCATTTTTTGCTGTTGTTTTGTATTAATTATTTCGATAATTCTCATGCTAATAATTTGCGTTTAACTTGAGCTTTTTTTTTTTTTTTTAATTATTTTTTCTATGTATATATTTATTTTTTATTATGTTAATTTAATTATTTTTTTTTTCTTCAAATAACGATGAGATTAATTGAATTGCTAGTCAATAAAATGAATGATTGATTGATTGATAATTGTTATTCGTTCGTAGATTATTAATAATAAATGAATAAATTGTATATTATTGATTTCTTATTGTTCAACTGAATTAATTCCAGACAAAGTGAATTCCCGAATTGCATTGATGAAAGATTTACTTGCTGATGTAGCATATCAAACTTATCCACCATCCGGAATTCCACTTCCTATTCCGCCCTTGGTACAAAAACAAAATTTATTCTGGAGTGAAAGACAAAAACAAGAAAAATTGCCTGATGAATTATCATTAACTGAATATGATGAAACATTTCTATATTTGTGGTATCAGTCAGCGGAAAATTCCATGGCATTTAATCTTTCACGTTACAGTTTGAATGAAGAATTTATAAATTTTTTTTAAATAAAGTAAATTCACATTATTAGTTAAATTCAGAAATATATTCATTATTCGTATGAAATATTACTAAAAAATATGATATTCCATGTTAATTATATTAACAATTAAATTATTTCAGGCTATTAATACGACTTATAATTATAAATTCACAAATATGACAAAAAAGAAAAAGGCCAATTGAATTATTGTGAATTGCTTAATGAAGAAAAAATAATGTTAATTAACAGCTTTAAAAACTGTTTGAATTTACAAGCTAATTATTTGTCTTACATATTTACATTTTTCAACATCATAATTACTTTTTCTTTCATTTTACACAGGAGAAAAAAAAAAGAGAGAGCTCGCTTATGAAAAAAATATTTGCTTACGTCTGTTTGACATTCATAAATGCGATTGGCAAAATATATTTAAATATTTTGAATTACTTCACGGCATCCAGGATAATTATAAGTGAATTAAAAGACAAAAAAAAAGGGACAAAATCGCAGTAGGATTAACTTTGAGTGAGCACAACTGTGCCATTTTGCGAAATACTTCCCGATTGATTTGCTTGTGTACTGCTTGATGCTTCGTTAACGCTCACTGGTGACGATGAATGAGTATGTGCATTTGCTGTTTTATTTCTCAATTCAAAAACTTGCTGTATTGCTTTTCTAAAGCATAGAAAATTATAATCAATAACTCCTTGTCGATCAAAATTATCATCACGAAGAATACAAACGAGTGCAAGGAATTTATTAACTTCTCGTAAATATAAAATTGTTCCATTATTTAATTTTATCAAACTTGAACTCTGATTGTCAAACGCTGCAGCTTCTAAATCTTCTCTAAGTCTGTTAAAATAAAAAATCAACATTAATATAAATATTTTGAGTCATTTAATATTTTTAAACTCACCCATAAATACATGAAACATCGATAACAACATCAATCATGTCGCAACAGAGCTCATAACTCTGCATGTCGACTGGTGAACTGTCAGTTGCAATATAAATTTTCGACACGACATCAAACAAAAAAGCTTTTTCAATCGCTGAATTCTGTAAACATAAATAAATTCATATATAAATAATTTTTTAATATTACTCTACTATTTTTAAATGCATCAAAATATTTTACCAACCGAAATGAGAATATTTAATAAATTCTCCAGTGTTGGCAATTGTGGAATAAGTTTTTGTACAACTTTACTAAACGCTTCAAAGATACTATGATCATAAATCGATGTTAAATGAAAGCTCAAATGAATTTGATCATAATTAGAATCAATTAAATCATCATTAGCTCTTGTATGAATATCACGTTGAGTTTCCATTTTATAATCATCAGATAATCCATCAACTTTATGAATAAATACTTCGAATTTAATTGCTTGATTAACTTTATATGCTTTTGTTACAGTCAAATGTAACTTATTTAAAGCTTCCATATAATCATCTTGTGCATCAATAACAAATACAAGTGCACCACATCCACCAAATATCATATCGCTATCAAATGTCGGATCAAAAAAATCAATTTGTCCAGGAAAATCCCATATTTGAAATTGGACAAAACTCGAATTGCTAATATCATCCTTGATTATTTTATTAGTACTCTCAAGAAAGAGCGTTTCATTCGGCGACATTTTGTGAAATACAACTTTTTGTATAGATGATTTTCCACTTCTACAAATGAGAACAAAAAAATTAATTATCCATTATAATTCATAAATGTTTTATGTTTATATACAATAAGGTGAATCACCTTCGGAGACCCATGAGTAATATCCTTGGCTTTTGTTCACCCACTAATAAACTCGTTGAACTTTCGCCCTCACCATCAAATGGAGTATAACCAAAGTCTTGAGGAAAGGATCCAACATCATATCCCGCTTGATACTGATCATCATCGTCCTAGAATAATAATTACAAATAATATTATCACATTTTATTCTAAATAATACAATAATTTCATTATTACCAACAATAAATTAATGATAATAAAGAATTATAAATAATAAAATTTATTCTCTTCAACACTCACCATGACGTAAATTAATGAATTATCACCAATATGTTGACTAATAAAAATATATAAATTAAAAATGAAATCTTCCTCAATTTACGAGGGAAGTAAATGTCTTGTGGATTGAATAAATAATAAGAGCAGACAACAATTTGTACACTTTATTTAGAAGCTCTGAAATTTTTTTATTATTCTATAATTTGCGATATTTAATACGAACTTTTGTTGCACATATAATCTTTTATCAAAAACTTCTGACGTAGTTGATAATGTACATACTAGCACTTGGCATTAGATAAAATAAAACATGTTTTCTCTCTGTCGTCATTGCTCATTTTTTGTTAAATGTTTCTCTTCATGATCCATGCTGTATGTTACTCGAGGATTTATTGCATGTAATTACCGACTGAGTTTATAATAATTGATGATAATAATTATCGAACATTAATACATATATTTGAAATCAAACATAGTTTATTAGAAAAAATAGAAACTCTATTGCATATCATGGAAAAAAATAACATTAAATCTTTCGGTATATTTTAAATATCATTTTTATTGTCTTAATAAAATTCTAGAATTAAATTATATTACTCGGTCGGTAATGTAGATTCTTAAAATTTATAACCTGCAACTTTACATTGAATCACATTACCAACAAATCTAACCTTTATGTGCATGAATATATATAAATAAATGTATTAATGTGTGTGAAAAATTTTCCGTATGAATTTTCCCAGTTATAAGAAAAGTGTATATATAACTTTTCATTTCCTGTTTCAAATTATGTTAGTACATTGATATCAAAAGTGGAGAAGATGGCGCTGATATTGGTCACGTGAATTTTTCTCTCTTCCGTGATGATAAAATTGCTTTTTGGTGAATGGTGTGATGTACATATAAATATTTTATCGCACAAAATTATACAGTAGACAGTTTGTTTCAGATTGCCATTGGTTAACGGTTGCTGTTGAGCGGTGATATAAAATTTGTTATATAGATTACAGAATTTATCGGCCAAGTGTCAAAGAGAAAAAAATAAAATTATTTTATCATTAGCATAACAATGGCAATTAATTATCAAGCTGTCACGCATTGCTTATTCGATATGGATGGATTACTTCTTGGTAAATAAAATTAAACGATTGATATACCGTGTAAACATGATGCATTATAATGAAATTTATATAAATAATAATATTTATTACTTTGTATAATTTAAAAATGATAAAATATTATTATAATATACATTTTAAATGTTAAATAATTGTATTGATTATAATTTTTTGATTGTTTCTATTTTTTAAAAATAGATATTCAATTGTGAATTTTCAAATTTATATTTAACATCATTTATATATTTATATATATATGTGTTTCTAGTTTCAATGTCATTTTACGAATCATTTATTCATTGTTTTTGGAAGAAAAAGAATTATTGATACAATTTAAAAATAATGTTGCTACCTTTAAATGTTAGACACCGAGGGACGTTATACAGAAGCATTTAATCGTATAATTAATAAATATGGTAAAAACTTTACGTGGGAAATCAAAGCCAAAACGATGGGTTTTCATATTCTTGATAGTTTAAAAATGATGATTGAATGGTATGATTTACCATTAACACCAGAAGATTTTTGGACCCAGCTGCAGCCACATTATGAAGAATTATTTGCAGAAAGTCAAATGATGCCAGGTTACAAGAAACATTTATTTATAATATATAATTAAAGGTCTTTGTTTTTTTTTTCTGTTGTATGTGCAGATTCTGAAAGCGTGTACAAGACAATATACAATAATATTGTGTCAGAATTCGGGCATAAATATGGCGGCGAGGTGGCATATCAAGTCCTTGGGCGTCCTGAACTTGTAGGCTTTCAAATTATTACTGATTATTACAAACTGCCTTTGACTGTGGAACAATTTCAACAGAAGTATCATCAAATGCAGCAAGATTTATTCGTTCAAGTTAGAGTAATGCCAGGTCTTGAAACAAAAAAAAAAAAACAATTTTCATTTAATTTTATAAACTTATATGTTTATTGTTTTTTTGTTTGCTTATTTTATGCAATTATAAATTCAGATGAAATTTATATATTCATCAATTACGTTCATTATGAATTTTAATCAATGTTTCAGGATCATTTTTTAATTGATTTAACTTGTTTCAATAATTAATTAATTTGACTCAATGTTATGCTGCATATGTAGATTGTCATGTACCACCTTTTGAATCTGCCATCACTCATGTATATTACCATTCATCATTATTTATTCTTTATCGTTTTTATTGATTGGAATAATTATCGTTGAAATATTCAATGATAACGATCCATTGAAATAATACCTTCATCAATTATTTATAATTACAAATCAATAGAAAAAACATTTCAATATAAAGTCATGGTCAATTGAATTTTTATTTCATTTTAATTCATTTTATTGTAACACAATATTTGTAATATTGCACATTATTGTTTTTAAATAATTTTCAATGATAGAAAATTTATAATATTTTTTTTTAACAATTTTTCTTCAGGTGCAGAAAGACTTTTACGACATTTGCATAAACATAATATTCCGATTGCGCTTGCAACAAGCTCAAGTAAAAGTAGCTATGAGTTGAAGACAAAATTGGTGAAACCGATGTTTGAATTATTTCATCATCGAGTACTTGGGGGCTCAGATCCCGATGTAAAAGAAGGTAAACCAGCGCCAGATATATTTTTAGTTGCTGCCAGCCGATTTGATGATAAACCCGATCCATCCAAGGTACGAAAATTCATTAATATTTCTTCTTATTATTTTTTTTTTGTGTCTTTAGTTTATAAATTATAATTTATATATAATATAATATTATTGTTACAGTGCCTTGTGTTTGAGGATGCACCAAATGGTGTCCAAGCTGCATTGAGTGCAGGAATGCAAGTTGTTATGGTACCTGATTCTAATTTACCAAAAGATCTCACGCAAAAAGCAACAATGGTATTAAAAAGTTTGGAAGATTTTAAACCAGAATTATTTGGACTACCACCATTCACTGATTAGCAAGAGCTTTTAATCACCTATAGGGCAATTATATAGTTGGCCAAAAATGGTTATGTTGATAAATTTGTTGTAACAAAACAAAAAACCAAAAGAAATGAAAACTATCAATTAACCAAACACTTAAATTCTTGAATTATTTTATCAATTGTGAATATCTAAAATTCGTAAAACAAATTTGAATTATCGACAATTAATTTTCCGTTCTTATTCAAAGACTAAACTATTTATTTTGATAATATAGTATATGTATTAAATAAAGAGTTCCTAGGAAAAATGAAATAAAATATAAATAAATATCTAAATAAATGATTGCTAATTTATTTTATTAACTATGCAGAACAATTATATATGTGTTATTATATATTACAGATAAATTTTTAGATTAAATATATTTTTATGGTTTATATGAAGATAATTGTTCGACTTTTTTCATGATTTCATTGGGCTTTAAATTCGTCAAATCAACAGACGTTTCTTTGCCATATTCTGAAACATTTATAATCGTTATGTCAAACTACGCATTGAATATGCAGTATTATTTAAACATTGTAGATGTGATGTAACTTTTGATTACCATATCGTGCATACAGTCGTGGCTCTATTGATGAACATTCTCTTATTAAAACTGGAAACTTTGGATTATTCAATTTCAGTGGCACATATTGCGTCTCAATAAACTCTCTGAAATAAATATTAATTTATTTGTTAGAATATGAATATTATTATTACACTATGTGGGTGAAGATAACCTCAAAAAGTACTGTGCACTATGGATTTTATTGGTTAAAGCTGTTGGGCATTTGTTGAGTTGATTACACAAAAATTTCAATTAATTTTATTAATAAATTAATTTACCTAACGCCTTGACTTGACTTTGATGTTTGACACAATAAAATTCTTAATTCTTTCAAATGTGAACCAAACTTGATCGCCGCCATCTTACCAAATTTGATTTAACGTACTAATCTAGTCAAACGAATTGTTCTAATTAATAATTTATATTAATAAAATACAAGATTTAATATTAACAACTTTATCAAAGGTGATAAAAACCTTAAAATAAATATAACACATACAATAATAATTTATTTAAATATTTATTTTAAACATTAGTAACTTTTATAGTCTCTCTATTGACTTGAAACAATTCAAATTCATGTTTTCATTTCATATTTTTTGGTAGTCAAACACACATCAAAATTTCCTAACAAAAAAAAAACAAACATGTCTTGAGCTTAAAATAAATTATACAATTATATTTTCTTTTCTAAATTCTCTGTAAATCAAAATTAATTGAACAATGACTCTACCTCCTAGATTTGACAATGATTTCCCATCTTATTTGAAAGATCTTTCTGTAAAGGACATTAACGTGTATTGGTTTCATCCAGATTTTACACAAAGTCGTTATCCACCAGGACAAGAAAGTAATATTAAACATAATATTTATCAAATAATTTTATTTACCATATAAACATAAATGATCATTATTTCTTTTGAAAAATAAAATTAAGTGAGCGAAGCATGTACACTCATTTGTTTGCTCGTCGCACAAAGAATATCTCAATCAGGACTTCAACTAAGAAGTGTTGAAAATTGTCCTATGCTTAGAATATTTATTGCTGAATCAATTGTCGAAGGAAATAAAACGCATTCGCAAATTTTACGTAGAGGCTTAGTGCCTCATCCATATTTAAACACTGAGGAGGCACTTACATATGGTGGAAAACGTTTAAGAACATTAAAAGAATGGGTAATATTATATATTCAATAATATTTTTAAATAAATTAAAATAAATAATGAGATATAATTTATTTTTCATGTTTAGAAGTTTCAAGTATTTGAGGAACGAATTGGAAGAAAACTTTATCATGATATTCAAACATTTTTGACTGATTGGTATAAAAAACCAAAAGCAGATACATTAATTATGTTACTAATTACATGTGGTCGGACAATTCTCCTTTTATTCCAACAACAAATTAACATGGTTACACTTTTTGACTCACATAGCCATGTGACAACTGAAAATCCACATCGTGGACTGGTAGTTGCACAGGTGTAATTTTTTTTCTAACAATAAATAACATTATAATATAACAATAATATTTTATAATGTATTTAATTTGTAAATAATTTTATTTTGTTTCATTTTCTCTTATGTACACAAATGAAATGAATATACACATCTGAAAAAAAAGGCCAAGTTTCAAAAATTACATTCTCTATGTGACTGGTATGTGGATGCTGTTTTAAACAATTGCTTCAATGCCCAATCTGACCGTTATGAATTAGCATTTCTTTATTATTCTCAATCATCCAAATGCTGTGACGCCTGTGACAATAATAATGAAAAATTACACGAATGTGGCTGTAAACGTTCTTAATGTTAAAAACAGAAATAGAAAATTCATCAATAATACTAAAACAATTTTTTAGTTTCATATATAGTTATGTATTTTTTTTTATTCGAACCAGCAAAAAAACAAATACTATTTCATATAGATATTATTATGATATATTTATTTACATTATTTACAAACATTTTTTTTTTATTTATTTCTCCTGAAGAATATTTAAAATTCTTTTGTTATTTGCTTTCGCATCGTTATTTATAATTCTTGTAACTTTTAAAAAAACAAAAAAAAGAATTTTTTTTTTCTTTTTCAATATTTACTTTCCTTATAAAATATAAGCCTATCGAAAATATTCTGCTGTTCAATAATGACAATTGAAACGTTATTTTCATTGTAATTATTGTAATGCATTCACACGATCTAATTTGAGATCTTAAATACTATTTAGTTATTACATATATTTTTATAAACTGCAGTAAATAACAACGTGTTTTATTTTAAACATCGTCAAACGATGAACATAAAGAGATTGTAGTCATTTGAAACGACTCCAATTTTTTTAACGACATTTCTAGAAATAGATGTGTATGTGTGTGTGTGTGTGTTTTTTTTTTCTGAGTATCTTAATTCCGTTCATATATCCACATCCATATTTTTTTGTCATATAATACATTGTGGTGCTGTTCATGATGACGGTCAAAATAAAATAAATATATTAAAACCACAATGATGAAAGAAAGCAATATTATTAGATGAAATATTAGAAAGAAAAAAAAACTGATCTGTTTATTTATATATATATGTGTGTGTGTGTATGTGTTTGGAAAAATGTTATATCATTATAATTAAATTCATAATAATCAGATAATTGAAAGTTTTATCAATATGATGAAAAAAAAAAAATTATAACATCGAAAGAAATTATTAAAATAATGCGAATTTATCAATCCTAAAATTTTCATATTTTTTTGTTAATATTTTACAAGTGTAGTGAAGAATTTTTTTGTTTTGTATAGTATAGTTAACGATTTTTATGTTTCCAACAATGTAATTAAATACTACACAATATTTTACTATCTACAGAGAAGAGTGATATAGACAATTTTTCATTTCTCAGACAAAATAAGTTGATAGAAAAAACTATAAAAGATTGATATGAATATACGGAATAAGTGCATAAGAGATCAATAGAGTAATTGGCATTAGAAAATTATTTGTCAACTGAATATTACGGCCAATAATAATGGAGAAAGAGAAAGATATATTACAGAAATTCCTTTTATGATATTATTTTGTTTGTTTTGTTACTATTGTCAACGAAATAAATAATGAGAGGTGGAATTATTCAGTAAGAAATTAACAAGGGAGTGTTAGAGCGATTGACGAACCCGTGGCTGGGCCCATTCGACAAAGTCATCAATAAGTACCGGCCAAGCACCTTCTTCATCATAATTACTCATATCTGGATTTATCATTAGTGCAAAATCTAACAGTAAATTCCAGGTATCCTTTGGAATTGATCGTTTATGATGTTCCTAATTTGATAAATGAAATTTTATGAATTAATAATATATTAAAAAAATTATTTTCAATAATTTCTATTTGTTTATTAAACTTACTTGAAGAAATTGACACCATAATTGTAAAAATTTAAATTTATCATCCAAAACAATGTTCCAATAAGCAATTGCCATGTCCAAATCGAGACCTTTTTGTCCAGGATTTTTAGCATAATTAAATGTGAAATGATAAAAATCTTTAAATTTTAATGTATCTCTTATTTCATTTTCTAAATTGTGTAATCTCGCTTTTAGTTTATCAATGCTGTCAGCGCCTAGTTCAATCATTCCATTCATAAATTCATCTTTTGTAAATTCACATTGTGTTTCAGCACGAAATTTCCATGCTATTATCAATACTAATTTACTCTCTGGACTCAATCCAAGATCCTCAAGATACCTCATAATTCCATCCTCTGTAATTTTGTTCGGTTCATTCGGATCTATAATAATTAAAATAAATTAAATAAAATCTTAAAATTTAAAAATTTTAAAAATAAAAATATTTAATTTATATTTTACCATGATATCGACAGAAAAGTACTTCTAATTTTTTTTTATCTACTGAATTTTTAGGTTCTTTGTAATACGCATCAGGATTTTGAAAGTAATTATCACTCGCCAAGTCTAATTTCCAATCATTTTGTGTTAAACAATAGATTGCTGTTTGTTCGCCGGTTTGAGTGAAAGTTATGAATTTTTTTACTTTATCTTTTTGTGAAAATTTTAGCTTATGCTGAAACATAAATAAATAAAACTATTTAATCAATATCATTAATTAAAAACAAGATTATCATCAATAAAATATATAATTAAATTCAACAAAGAACAATGTTTATCTCAATATTAATTGTGTAATACGTTAGTTGACAAAATTTAATTGAAATTCAGGGTGAGACATCAAAATTAGGTTAACTTATAACGTCAAGAGAAAGTACAAAATTAATAACCGAATTAAAATAATTTCATTATTAAATGTTACAATAAATCATAATATTAAATAGTAATTATATATAAACTAATTACTTACCATTTTAATTAATTTTAGGCCCCCGAAAGCCAAAATATTATTCCCTCTGTACTGCACTTGACATGAATATGCGCATGCTTCTGAACGAGATACAGATACTAATAAAAAAAAAGGAAGAAAAAAATAATAAAAACCACTGACGACAATGATGGATTGTAGTATGCAAACGAAAGTGAGAGAGAGATAAAAAACACAACGCAAATAATAATAATAATGATATTTACGGAATAGCAAGAGAGAGAGAAAACTGTAATATATTTAATTATTCAATGATCCGAGAGATCGCGCCACTAGTGCGCGTAGTGCTGCCCTCTGTGTATTCCGTAAGAAAATATAAAAAATGGTAGAAATATATATAAAATAATCTTTTTTTTTCAATGTTGGTATGAATGATTATGAATTTTAACGTTTTCTTCTTCTCCATTCAAGCGGTTTATGGTTCTCCATGGTTTGTTTCGGCATAATACAACAAGAATAACACACATTGTTATTTGCTAAAATGGAATTTATAATTCCACTTGATAAAGATGATCTTCTTCAATGTAACGATGGTCAATATCACGTGAAAGAATTAGTATCTCCACGATGTATACCACAGGCGTTGGATGGTAAGAAAAAAATAATTAATATTATATATAAATTATTATTCATATTTATAGTTTGTTGCCACAATCTTTTTTAATAAATAATGTTTCTTTTTATTCTTAGATAATAAGGTATCGTTACAAGCAGAAGGTCCAGCATTTATATTGAAACATTTTGATGATTTTTTCTCAATAATTGTTCATGGTACAAAGTTGGAAACAATTATTACAACTCGTGGCTTTGATAGACTCAATAAAGCACTTCAGTTTTTGGTTAAAGATTTCGAAGAAAATGGTTTAGAAGGTGATAGACAAAAAAATTTATGCATCACAAAAATGATTATATATTTATTGTCAAATATCATGTATTATTTGGAGAATGCTACAATAAGTTTGGATAATAATCTTGGTGTTGATAAAAGAAAGAAAAAAACAGCAAAAAAATCCGATGCTAGAGACGAATGGGAATCACGTCGTGATGGAGTATTATTGGTAATATATCGTTTATTACAGTTGCCATTGCATAAATTATGGCAACCACCAATTGTAGAAGAGTCATTTATAATGTTAATTGCTGATATATGTTATAAAATACTTGAAAATGATAAAGAAATACGACAGAAACAAACGCGATTAGTAATATGGCAAATTTTGGGTACTTTGGTTCAACGTTATATTCATGCAATTACATGTGCAATTAAAATAATACAATTGGTGAGAATGGACGATGCATTAGCGCCAATATTAGCTGATGGTGTTGTGATTATGGTAAAAGAAAATAATTGTCCAAGTTTTATTGCTAAAATAGCGCATGAAATTGAAGAAAATAGTCTTGAGGAAGCTGAAGCTCGTAATGTTTCATCATTTCTTGAAGCAATTGCATCGTCAAGTGTTGATTTGATGTTACCTATTTTGAATAATATTCTTGAATATCTTGAAAATGATTGTTATGTATTGCGGAATTGTGGTGTAAGTATTATTGGTAGTATAATACTTGGTTTATTAACTGGAGAAAATTTAACCAAGGATCAAAAAGAAAAACGTGATGAATGTCTAGATGAATTGGAGGGTTCTATGTTGGATGCTAACACATATGTAAGGTCAAAAGTATTCCAAATATGGCAAAAATTATGCTGTGAAGGTGCTATACCAATTGCACGAATTCCCGCACTATTAAAAGCCGTTACACCTCATTTATCGGAAAAAAGTGCGACAATGCGCAAACAAGCATTACAATTATTGCGTGTTTTACTACAATGTAATCCGTATAATATAAAATTCGGCAAAGAAATATTTGTTAAAGAACGTGATCAAACAGAAAAAAAATTACATGAATTACAGAGTGAAATTGTGGCAGAAAGTGCAAGTGGTGATGACGCAAGAATTGCTTTATGGCAGGAATTAGCACCGCAATTACAAAAAGTTCTGAAAAAATATTTGAATGAAAATGATGAAAATGATGAGGATAAAGAAAATAAAGCGAATGAAGATGCAGAAATTGATAGCGATGTTGAGTTTGAAAAAATTCGTCAATTACTGGTTGATCGTAAATTCACAAAAGCAATTGAATGTTTAATTAACATGTGTGAAATATTAAATTTCGTGCCGGACATGGACAATGACGCAAAGGAACAATGTTATCTTCTATTTCTCCTAAAAATATTTATAGAATCTGAGGGAAATCGACAAATGGATAAACAAAAATTCACGAGTGCCGAATGGAGAAAACGAAAAGAAAACATTCAAACGTATAAACGTGCAATTAATTGCTTGGAAAGTTGTATAATATTCATCGATGAATTAGAGAAATCAATTCCTATTGTTGAATCAATGCTTTATTCAGCAGCACCAGCAGTTGCTATTGAAGCATGTACTTTTTTGGGTGCAGCATATGAATTCGACGTCTCTGGTGCATCAGCTGGAATTCGTAAATCACTTTCGCAAGTATTTAGCAGAGACGAATCTGTGCGTAATAATGTTGCAATAGTTTATAAAGATATATACTTGAAAAGTAAACAGGAAAATCTTTCTCATCGTCAAATGGCGATGGCATCTGTTAATGGATTAATTGAATTATTCAAAGGATTGGAACCGGGTCAAAGTCCAGCACTCGCTCAATTAATATCAATTTTTATTGCCAGCAATGACTTAAATGAAACAACTTTGCAAATAATGTGGGAAAAATATAGTGCAAAAATTCCTGGCACTACTCCAGATGAAAGTCGAGCTGCAATTGCATTATTATCAATGGTATCTCAAAGTCAACCTAAAATTATTATTAGTAATTTATCTACACTCATGAAAATTGGATTTCAAACTCAAGGAAAAGATAATATTCTATTGGCACGCGACACTTGTAGAGCACTGATGAACATACGAACTGAATCAAATGATTCGATGGCACCACCGATTAAATATCCAAATGATCATGAACTCATTCGAGAAGTTAAAACATTATTAATTACAAATTTTGAAGTATCTGAAAAAATGGAATACGTTTCATTTGCAACTGAAGCAATTAATGTAATCTATCATTTAGCCAATCAACCTCAGCTAATAATGAAAGAAATATTGCAACAAATATTAGGTGAATCAGCTGATGTTGATGTTCCTATATCGCATTTATCTAAATTTCTCTATGTAATTGGACACATATCTATAAGGCATATGGTACACTTGGACACAGCTGTTTACAAAGAATTAAAACGTCGAAATGCAATTCGCGATGAGAGAGAAGGTAAAAAAAAAGTAGATAAAAAATCAAGAGAATCAACAGTGTCAGCGCACTCGTCAGCGCGTAAAGCGCGACGTTCAATGCATCGAAAAAATACGAGTTATCATGAGGAAGATGAGGAAAATCAACTTGCTGGTGCAACTGCTGATGATGTTGATGCTGAAATAATTGATCAATTATTGGAAACTGATATTGTTACTGGTGATGGTTTGCTTGCACAATTTGTTTCATTAGTTAAAGACGTCTGTCAACATCCAGAGAAATACAATGACCAATGTACGCAAACGTGGGGAGTTTTGGCACTTACTAAAATGATGACTGTTTCATCAGAATTTTGTAAACAAAATCTTCAGCTTTTAATAACAATTTTAGAACGATCTACTTATCCTGCAATACGATCAAATATTTTAATTGGTTTGTCTGATTTGATGATGCGTTTTCCAAATGATGTTGAACCATGGACAAGTCATATGTACAGTAGACTTCAAGACAAAGAAATAAGTGTACGCAGCACAGCAGTGCAAGTATTGTCACATTTAGTAAAGCGTGAAATGATTCGAGTTAAAGGACAATCAGCTGAATTAACATTATGTATTGTTGATTCTGATGCAAAAATACGAGATGCAGCAAAACAATTTTTCCATGAATTATCACAAAAAGGCAATGTACTTTATAATGTAATACCGGATATTTTATCACGTTTAACGAGTCCTAATATCAATATCGAAGAAGATGATTTACATACAATATTCAAATATATATTTGGTTTATTACATAAAGAGCGAGAAACTGATGCATTATTAGATAAAATATGTGCGCGATTTAAGTTGGCAACTTCCGAAAGACAATGGCGTGATTTATCATTTTGTTTGGCATTACTTCAACTTGGTAAAAAAGGTATTACTCGTCTTGTCACTAATTTGCCATTATTAAAGGATAAAATTCACAATAAACAAGTGCAAAAGGCACTTAAAGATATTATTGAAACAGCGAGAAAGAAGCCGGATTTGAAGGATGTGTGTAATGTTCTTGAGAATGAGATTGAAAAATTGATGGATAGCACTGATGATACTAATGAAAATGTTGAACAGGATAAAGATCGTGATATTATGCCACCGCCAATGAATCCGCCGATGAGAAAAACATCAAGACGTAAAACAAAAAAGAAATCTAGCAGCAGTGAAGAGGAAGAGGAGGAGGAAGAAGACGAAGATTATGATAATGATGATGGTGATGAAGAGCAATCACGTCCAACACCTAAAAGAAAAGTACTGTCAAAAAAACGAGTCAATGATGCGAAAATTCCAGTAAGAAAGTCTATGCGCTTGAATGACGGCAGTAAAAATGATCGTAATTCAATTGATGCAGAATCAGAGACACCAAGAAGACGTCGTGGAAGGAATTAGATGTGAAAAACCAAGAAAATAATAAATTTTTCTTACCTAACTTGTAAATATTGATATGAATTTCTCATTCATTTTAATCAATTTATTTTTGATAGTTTCAAATAAATAATTAAACTATATAAAAAGATTTATGAATTATTTTAGTGTATTAGTAATATACGAATGTGAATTATCAGCGAAATGTTTGGAGTGGTATGTCGGTAATTCCTGCAGGGACTTTTAAACCCCTACGAGTGTATCCCAATGCAGCTTGCAATATGTGTATTGCCGCATCAGTCGTTAAATGAACACTTGTATCATTTCCTATTTTTGGATTTACTTCCACTAAATCAATGGCATTTAATCGATTAGTCCTGTGGATTTCTTCCATTAAATGAATACCTTCACGTAGTGTCAATCCACCGCGTACTGCAGAGAGTAAAAAGAAAGAAAAAATATTAAACACCATCGGAAAATCTAAATATAATAAATAATTTATTTATATACCTGGAGTTCCTGTACTGGGTGCTTCTAGTGGATCCAGAGAATCAATATCAAAGCTAACATGTAGAGATTTTTCACAATGTGGATCAATCCGATTCAGTGCCATATGAATCACTTCGTGAATTCCTTTGAGAGTAGAAAATAAAAATATAAATAAATCCCGAATGATATCAAATTGAAAAACGAAATTATTTAATTTATAAGAACTGATTAATCACCATATTTTTCTACATCTTCCATTCCAAATGCGGTGATTCCAAATTTTTCAATAACTAACCGCTCATATTTGTCTACAGATCTTAAACCAATATACGCAACATTTCTTATAGATAACATTGGCTGTTGCCAATCCATACCAGGTAAATGTGGCCAATAATCTGCTAATTCTGATGTTAATAATGCCACTGGCATTCCATGAACATTACCACTATCACTTGTTTTATTAGTATTTAAATCAGCATGAGCATCAATCCATAAAACCGCAACATTTTCTTTACTTTTAACGTGAGCATCAATTGTGCCAATACCTACACTGTGATCACCGCCCAATGTCACGACTGTTCTACCGTCATTCATTATTTGTTGTACAGTTTCGGATAATTTATATGTACATGCTGCGATTTCATCTAAATGCGACATATTATCAATGTTTGCTGATGATATTGCTTCGTATTTAATATTTCCATAATCATTTACATTTAAACCAAGAGACAATAATTCATTTAAAAGTCCGGCTTGTCTTATGGCGTCTGGACCCTGTGCAACGCCTTCTTTTTTCTAAATATTTCATTTGGATAATTTTTGGTGAATGAGCTATTAAGTATTACAGTTATGGATGGATTAATAAATAGAATAGGAATTTAAATTACCTGGCCTTTCTCAAAGGGTACACCGATAATTCCAACTCTTCCATAATTACGTGAACCAAAAATAAAACGCGTAGCCGATCGACTGATTGTCGGAAACATATTTGAGCTACTGTGCACGTTCGATGATTAACGAAAATGACGACATGTTGATGATCTATTAACCTTTTGATAAAAATATTATAGATATTCACTTGTGATTCCCGAATAGAAATAAAAAAAAACTTGTATTTTCTTTTTCGTTATTTTAATTTTACTTGAATGATCTTATTTTATTATTAAATGTTTTCTTTTTTGCTTTCAACTTTTAAATAATTCTATTATTTGTCACACACGTCATTGATAGTGTTGGTTAAAATGTATTTTTAACAATACAATAATTTTTTTTATTGACAATTTTATTAAAATTCCATTATTTATTTTGGTCCAAGCATTTCTTCTGGCCTCACCCACTGATCAAATTGCTCTTCAGTCAATCCATTTTTAAGCGCTGATTGTTTCAATGTTAATTTTTCCTTGTGTGCTTGTTTTGCAATAGCAGCAGCCTGAAATAAAACACAATTAGAAAAGAAGAATAATTATATTCCGAATATTGAATCTAAAAAAAATTACCTTGTCATAACCAATATGAGGATTAAGGGCAGTAACTAACATCAAACTTTCATTCATTATTTTCTTGATATTATCGACATTAGGTTCAATACCCACGACACAATTTTTCGTAAACGACGCAGCAGCATCACCAAGTAATCGTGCAGATCTCAATGTATTTGCCACCATTACAGGCTTAAAAACATTCAATTCAAAATGCCCATTGCTACCACTAATTGTTGTTGCAACATGATTTCCCATTACTTGTGCACACACCATAGTAATTGCCTCACACTGAGTTGGATTAACTTTTCCCGGCATTATTGAACTACCAGGTTCATTTTCTGGTAATGAAAGTTCGCCCAATCCACATCGTGGTCCACTGCCCAAAAATCTGATATCATTTGCAACCTGTATTCAATAAAAATTAAATTAATATAATACAATTAATAATAAATATTTAATAAACAGTAAAATTACCTTCATCAATGAAACTGCAATTGTATTCAAAGCACCATGAACTTCAACAATTGCGTCGTGTGCTGCCAAAGCTTCAAATTTATTTGGAGCTGTGACAAATGGATAACCAGTTAATGCCGCAATTTTCGCTGCTGTTTTTTCAGCAAATCCTTTTCGTGTATTTAATCCAGTGCCCACGGCAGTACCACCAAGTGCCAGTTGATAAAGTCTCGGTAAAGTGTCTTTTATACGAGCAATACCATATTCAACTTGCGTTGCATAACCAGAAAATTCCTGACCAAGTGTCAATGGTACAGCGTCTTGAGTATGTGTTCTACCAATTTTAATAATATTATTCCACTCCTCGGATTTACTTTTGAGTGCATTGTGCAATTGTTCAAGTCCAGGTAACAATATTTTATTGATTTCTAATGCCACTGCGATATGCATGGCAGTGGGAAATGTATCATTTGAACTTTGTGACATGTTTACGTGATCATTGGGATGAACTGGTTTCTTTGAACCCAATTCACCACCAAGTATTTCAATAGCTCTATTTGAAATCACTTCATTTGTATTCATATTTGTTTGAGTTCCCGATCCAGTTTGCCAAATCACCAATGGAAAATGATCTTCATATAATTTTCCACTTATTACATCATCAGCAGCTTTGCTAATTGCATCAGCAATTTTTCCATCCAATCCAAATTCTTTATTCACTTCGGCTGCAGCTTTTTTTAAGATTCCCATAGCGACAATTAATCGGTACTGTTTAAAAATCAATTTTTATCATTTATTAAATTATCAAAAGAGAAAAAAATGAAATATTTTGTGTAAATTAAATTTATTTATTTATTTATTAACTTACTGGCATACGTTCAAAGCTGTCGCCAATGGGAAAATTCATTACCGATCTGAGAGTTTGTGCGCCATAATATTTATCAGCTGGTACTTGCAATTCTCCAAATGTATCACGTTCAACACGAAATTTTCCACTGCCCTGTTGAAAATAATTATATATTGAAAATTATATTTTTATTATTTAATATAAAGAAAAAAAAGTACTAAACGTACCATTGTAAAAAATTTTTAATTACAATTATAATATTCTTAATATAATGGCAAATATGTCTGAATATTTGTAGCTGGATTTACACGTGATTTATCAACGTAGAAACCAAATGACCTCGAGTAAGATAGTGAAAATGAAATATCATGAGCTATGTATATACCCGGTTTATGTTAGTTTGGAATAATTATAACTGGTCAAGTATGGATGACAGTTTTAATAAACTATTTAAACTATCATTTAAAAAATTGAAAAATGAGTATAATAATTTTTTAATTTTTTATTCTCATTCATTTATTTTTTTTTATACACAAATAATTTTTATGTATAAGTAATAATAGTGTATAATTTGGCAACTATACAGTGATTACGTAAATAAAAAAAAATTCTACTTGAAAGAAAAATGTGTTTTATAATGTAAAAGCAAAATGCTTTATTTATTCATTTACATATTTACTTAATTATTAATTAATTTTCTTTATAATTCAAAACCTGGCATTGGATAAAAAAAAATAAAAGAGTATATAATTTAATGGATTTTTTCTTTTAATAATATAAAATATTGTTTATTGGTATTTTTGATGTTAACATTTAATATTTACCTTACTGTAATTGCGAATAATTGTATCGTTCTGAGATAATCGAATTGTGAGAGAACGAGTTAATTGATTATTAAAATACCGTACCACAGCATTCATGCCATGATATTTAAGTACATTTAGTGACATTTTGTTTAAATAAATAATGTTTTATAACAATAATTTTATTCTAACACGAAGTGATGAGAGGTTACGTACACTCATACACAGAACATACTGTAATGATGAATTCTGTGTGAAAATTTAATTTTCCCGCGCTAGTGCTGCTCTCTATATATTTACAGTCGGTAAAGAAACTTGAATGAGAGGAAGAAAATATATATATATATATGGTTAGTTTGTTCGAATAATGGACACCAGAGGCGCTTAATATCATTGAAGAATTTCACATAATGAAAAGCAATATATATGTATATAAATCTCAATTTTCTTCACCTATTACTTGTTAACGAAGGAAAGATACTAAAAATTATTGGCGATTGAAGTAAAAATTTATTATAAGTGGGTATGATTAATTTATTTCATAATATTATTGTAAATTAATTTTATAATTGATAGAAGTAATTATATAAAAATGCCATGAAATATTTTAATAATGTGAAATCATGGAAGTTTTTGCGACCGGTTTTTTGCTCTTCATTCGCACATTTTAGTCATTTTTTGTATATTATTATTATATTTGTAGGTTAATTAGTACTTAATTAATGATTTTGTATAGTTAATTTATTATTTAACTTGTTGTTGGTAGGATTTTTGTTATTGCCATTGTTATTTATTCTGTTTATCAAAGTAGCGGTTAAATTTTGAGGTTATATCCCCGAGCACGAGGGTATTTTTATCAAATAAAGAAAAAACATAAAACTAATTAAAATTTATAATATTACAGGTGAAAATATTGGAACAATGTCGATAAACTTCTTCAACAGATTGGGTCAATTGGGTTTGGGAGTTGCCATTGCTGGTAGTGTTGTGAATTCTGCTCTTTACAATGGTAAATTGTCCTATCCAAAGGTCACATCAAATGAATAAGTAAATAAAATGAAATAAAAATAATAATATATATAATTTTTCCACTTGCAGTTGATGGTGGTAATCGAGCAGTAATTTTTGATAGATTTGCTGGTGTAAAAAATGCAGTAGTCGGTGAAGGAACGCATTTTTACATTCCTTGGATTCAAAAACCAATTATATTTGATATTCGTTCGCGTCCAAGAAATGTTCCAGTGATAACTGGATCAAAAGATCTTCAAAATGTCAATATAACTCTTCGTATTTTATTTAGACCAATGCCTGATTCATTACCAAAAATTTATACAATTCTTGGTGTTGATTATGATGAACGTGTATTACCATCAATTACAACTGAAGTATTGAAAGCTGTTGTTGCTCAATTTGACGCAGGAGAACTTATTACCCAACGTGAATTAGTATCGCAAAAAGTTAGCGAAGATCTTACAGAACGTGCTGCACAATTTGGAGTTATTCTCGATGACATTTCAATTGTAAGTTGAATTAATTTAATTTGGATATAAATATTTAATTCAACTTTGAAAATAATTTAATTATTTATTTTACTACAGACTCATTTAACATTCGGTAAAGAATTTACTCAAGCTGTTGAGTTGAAACAAGTGGCACAACAGGACGCGGAAAAGGCACGTTTCCTTGTTGAGAGAGCTGAACAACAGAAAAAAGCATCAATTATTAGCGCTGAAGGTGACGCACAAGCCGCAAGTTTAATTGCCAAATCATTGGGTGATGCTGGTGATGGTCTAGTTGAGCTAAGAAGAATTGAGGCTGCTGAGGATATTGCCTATCAATTATCACGTTCAAGACAAGTTTCATATTTACCCTCTGGTCCGGGTGTGTTACTTAATCTCCCAATGTAATAAATCCACATAATATAAGCACACAATAACAGAGGTACCCAAAGCAAATTGACATATTACACAATTAACAGTTAATAAGTTGTTTTTGTGTAGAAAAAAAAAAACATTGTTGCATTATACATAAAAACAGAATATTTTGTAGTACTGATGCGTAAGTAATACACAAAATACTTCCAATGATTTTTATTTCTTCCGTTAGTATAAACACATTTTTAGAATGATGAATTAAACACTTTTATTACTTGTCAATCAATTTTTTTTTTTGATTTCACCATTCAACAATTAATGTTGAATATTTTTACTTGATTTCTCTTCTTCAAGACCGTTTTCTTTCATTTTCTTTTACAATCGAACTTCGCCAACGTAGACTAAACAAATCTAACGTGTTGGATTGTTTGAAAAGACAAAATACAAATGTCCCAACTGAATAAAAGTCAAAAAAAAAATTATATCAGTGGTTCAACGACGTTTGTATTTCTCTGCATATTTTTCATTTTCATTCATTAATTTATTTATTTATTTTTCCTGAACTTGAAATATCATACGCGCGATGCAGAATAGAAATTAAACATGCGGCACATGTGTTCATGAGAGACAAGGACACGCGTGGATGAATAAATAAAATTATACATATATAAATATATGTAGGGATATCATCGACAAAACATAAGAATTTAATTACATGAAAAAAAGTATAATAGTTATACGTAAGTATAATATGTTGTATTGAACTTCAGACTAACGACCGGCTTTACTTACCCAGCTCTTTCCTTAATATACGTACATATATATATGTTTGTATATATTCTTGGTCATCCTTTGCTTCATCCTCTTGCAAGAAAGCGCACCTGTTACTTTGGCGACTTGAGGGCACGCACGCAATATTACATATGCCGACGTCGCGCGCCTCCGGCCATATAGAAAAAAGTTAAAAATTGCCGTAGGACAACTGTTTTGCTGTTCTCCAATGCACATTTTACGGTAACACACAAAATGAATCTTAACATTTTATAACATTTTTATACATATTTTTTCTAATAATAAAATTTTTGTTTAAAGGTTATTCAGAAAATTTATCAAATACATTCGAATGTGAAGAGAAAAAGAAAAATTAAAATGTAAAAGTGAGAATGTTTTGCTTTTGTTGATATCACATTACGTTTCTACAGTTACGAATGCGTTTAAGTCGTCACAAGCGCGTTTACAATATGACATGAATTATTACCGACAACTGCCACCGTGTACACTCGCAAAACTGTCATAAATCTTTCTAGCCAACACCTAACTGTATATAATATAAAGAGAATATTATATACATACAAAAGAAATATTAATAATGATCTATGGGATAGGGAAAGCGATAGCGCATTAGAAATGAGAGGAAACAATAAGAGTTATTCATTTGTTATTTTTTTTAATACATAACTAATTAAATAGTTGAAGAGAATTTATCTTGAAATAAATTTGTCACAATTATAATATAAAAAAAAAAGCTCTGTGGGAATTGATTCGATTTTTATTTTTATATTTTATGATGGTTGCATTTTGTAAATCGAGGATGTGGTAATTGCCAAAGCGGAATACTGTGTGAGAGTTGACTTGAAGACGCAATCGATGATGTATACATGCTTATGTAGAAGAAGGTGAAGAAGTCAAAAAGTCCCGGACGATATTTTTGGTTGGATATACACTCTTTTGCGGCTGCAAACTGTCGAACATGACAGCGGGACCGCAGAACGACCGGATACGCCCCTCGTGTTACACATATGTTATGCCAAAAAATTTGCCCACAGTCCAATTTTATTATTGCACGAACGTGATGATCTTGTGTGGGAACTCTTTTTTTCTTTCATTGAATATACTTATATCAATCGATGATTGATCTTTCTTTATCATTTAATACAGGTATATAAAATTATTTTTATCTATTAATCAAAAAATAAATATATATTTGTAGATAATTATTTTTTTTTTCGTATCTAACGGTAGGAATTTATGCTACTATTTTTTATTATATATTTAATATTGTTGTCTATTTTTTAGATTTTGCGTGTGTGAACGGGAGTGGATTGAGGAGAGATGAAGAGAAAAAGAAAAAATATGTTATTGCGACTGAGAAATAATGGTGGTTGATATGCAGTTGTTGATTTGTCAAGACACGCAATGACCTTAAGACTTGGCTGGTGACAACCCTGAAGAGAAGGAAATGTGCCCTATAACGGGATTGAGGTGAGTTATTAACTTGATATATAACGCACATGTCTCTGAATCAAACTTATCATTGTAATATACAATTAAATTATTTAAACAAGTTTCTTTATTAATTTATTAATTCATTTATTTACTATTTCATAAAGTATTATGATAATATACTGTGAGCTCACACAAATAATTTAAAAATTCCATTATACAATTTTTACATTGCAAATATTTGATGTAATAGATAAAAATAAATTAATAAAATATATATGAAATTTTAGCGTATAATTTGTTACTGATTACAGGGCGTATTTTCGTCTCACCATCTAAATCAATTGCGTACATGAAGCTGCCGATGATAATGATGATAATGATGATGAAGATAATGATAATAATGGACAATGGGAGATGAAAAAAAGTGCCGCGCGCACAGGATTGCTTTTCTTATTTTACAATCGTGTTTGAAAGTAGTTTTAGCCTGAGGCTAAACTAACAGCAGGAGAGCTAAATGTCGATGCGTTTTTTCAGAATTAAAGTGCATCCATTTTGTTGCATGCAGAGAAGTGCGAAAGATAGAGGTAACTAAAAATTAATATTCCTAACTTGAATCTTAAGCGTGGAGTTGGCTATAAGGTTGAAAGACCTTAAAATAAAGTAAATAAAAATGAAATTCTTATTATTATTTACATATATATATATATGTATATATCGAATTATGTTTGAAGGGTGAGCGGCGCGCGCGCTCTTGGTTCGCGTGTATGAACACGACGAAATTATGGTATCAAAGAGGGGTAGAGAAACTGGCGTTTGGATTGCCGACCTTTCTCTCTTTCTCTCATCCACTTTCATTTTGCGCATGGAATGGCCCTGAGGACAGATTTTAGATTTACGATGTTTAATCGTGAACATTGTGGCCAGAGTAGCGTGCAGAGATCCAAAGCCAAATGCAGAATGACTGGACTAGACATTGAAAATCGGACAATTGACAAAAAGAGATAAAGAGACAAAACTGGACATTGCCCGTGGGGTTTACTTTGCTATTTGCAATTTTATTTCAACAAACAATGACCAACAGTGATTATAATTAAAAGAGAAAATAAGATTTTATTGCTTTTGTCAATTAATATTCACATTGGTTTTAGTGGTGAATGAAATATTGCTAATTGTCTATTTTATTTTGACAATTTGTATGCAAATATCATTATTATACATATGTTTATTTGTACAGAGATTATTATATTTATGAAGAAATAATTTTATAGGGTGAATGATGGGAAACAATTTGGTGCAATGGGGTGAAAAATTATTATACTGAAATAAAAATCATGCGACATGACAATGTTGAGTAGAAAATTGTTCACGAATTGAACCAAAGAGCAATAATGATGATTGGTTGAAATAATTTTTTGGCGGTTGTGCGGTTTCTTTGAGTGACACGCCATCCGTTGGTCGTCGCTTATCCCCCTGGTTTTTTCTTGATATAATATATATATATTTACTTATACATATAGAGTATATAAAATGATTTTATTATTGCTAATATTTATTTTTATATTTCAAGATTTTCTTATTTATTTTTTTCTTTTCACTTCATTTTATTTACAATTGGTTATTCATATATAAAATAAAATCGCGCAGCGTGCAAAAGTTGACATGAGTGAACTTTGTGACATACTATCGTACACGTGTCGTACTTTACAATTTATTCATTTGAGTTGAATAAAAAAAAAAAAATTGAATATATAAAGAAAAACGAAAGAGAAAAAATTTTGTAGAGTTGACAAATATATTTGTGATCGATAACCCACATTAAAATTACAATGAGAATATTTATGCGAGACCGGAGGTCGTTACATTCATCCAGTATATATATGAATTTCATAAAATATATATTTATATTTTCCCACTGAGTATTGAAAAAAAAAAATACATATAAAAAAAAAAAAAAAAGGATTGTCAAGAAAAATAAAAATATAAAATAAAATAAAGAATCAAATGTAGATATACATTTCCAAGTACATCATACGACATACACACATCTTAATCTTTAAATTTACAAATAATAATTATTACAAGATAATTAATTAAATATAATTGAATAACATTTTCATTAGTGTGTGTTTAAAGTTACGCCCACATTAATTATTATTTTCTACTTAGTGTCTACCGTATCTTTTGTATTTCAATACTGGCCACACAGGTCGCATTGTACTGGGTTTAAATTTTAATTTTTACAGTTCTTTTACTTTTAAATACATATCTATATATTTACTTTTAAAAGTACATATACATATATTATACATTGAGTGGTTGGTTTATCTTTAACATCATTACAAGTATTCATTACTTTTGTAGGAGGTTTATTGGCAGTTTCCACCCGTTAAAATTTTTAAATGGAAGGGAACTGTTACTTCACCGCACCAGCGTGTGTGATTTACGGGTTCCCTGATTTACACTGATTACAGAGCCCGTCACGTTGTAAAAAACAAATACAATTTCACTCTCTCATCCCTGTATTAACTTTTGTAAAATAATGTATTTTTCTCACTCATATTTTCTATACAGCAATGAGTATACAACATCAATTTTCATTGATTGATTTTACTTGAAGTATTATTTATATATTAATCTTTCATTCATGAGTTGAATTTTTTTTTTTTTATTTATTTATTTTCTCTCATTTCTTTTGTTAAATTTGTCCGCGCGGCAACTCGTTTGTATTATCAAAGGTTCTAACTATTATTTGTATGTATGTATGTGTATATACTACCTCTATTTTCACGATCGTTTATGCATATTACTCCATTATCGATAATGGCAATTTGCAACGGGAAAATATTGCACAACTAATTGGACATGTACGCATGCAAAAATAATAATCGAGTTTACGTATATATCCACCGCGAAATTAATTTTTTAATAAATTATATTTGGATTGTGGCGAAATGAGTGGGGATAAAATAAGAGAATATATAGAAAAGTAAAATGAAAAAATATATATTTTTTTAACATTCATTTAATTAATTTTAATAAATCATTGCATTATGAATAAATAAATTTCTATTGTTTCATCTCATCATAAATACACAGTTAATTTTGTTTAATTAAATTCAACATATGTTTTTGACAAAATTAATTTACATCATTAATATATTGTTGTATATTATAAGCTGTCTAAATTGCATATAATGAAAAGGCACAAAAGGTACAATGAGAAAAAAAAAAGATAAAAGAAAAAAAAAATTATTATTTATTTTACAGTTAATTACAATTTCACAATTTAATATTAATACATATATATATAAAAACGAGTGATGTATTAATTAACACTTTTGGCATAATAATGCATTGAGTATATAGCCCTCGAACCTGTTCAAAATAATTCATATACGCGCAATTGAAAATGCAAAGGAAAAATGAAAAGGGGTATAAAGTTAAAAAAAAAAAAAAAAAAAATTATGAATGAGGTAGCTCTATATACATACACACATACATACTGTACATATATACATACTGTATGGAAAGTTAGTGAGAGAAAGTTGGAGGGTGTTACATGAGAAAATGACGAAGAAGAAAATATTAACATATTATATATATAGATATATTATATTTATATCTACATATATATGTATATAACTTTGCGTGAAGGGAGGTATATATAGAAAAGGAAGGAAGGACCCACGGGCAACTTCCTCAGTCAAGTAATGCAATAATTACTCAGGCGGAAGTAATAAAATTAATTTTCACAGTGTGCCGCTTGTGTGCGCGTGCTCTTGCCTGCAGAGTCTCCTCCTTTTATCTTATTCTCTTTATTTTACTACCTATTTCTAGCTGTTATTTCTCTCTTTTGCTCTCTTGTTATGTATAATATAATATATACAATATAGATATATATATAGTTATATGAATTGTACTATATAGACATAATTTCTTTCTCATTCTCTCCCTTATTATATTTTAGTTATATTTTTTGTTATACCATCTCGCTTATACTTTCATCGGCTTTTGCCCTTGTGTGTGTATATATGTATAAATCAAAAGCAGTTTAGCTTTTAATAATTCGGTGTATATATGGTGAAGAACGCGCGCAGTTAGACAGCATTTTATATATGTATGTATATTGTATGTATACGTATAATGTACATAACGGAAAGAAGAAAAAGACACGATGAAAATAATTTACGCGCGTTAAACTTGATCTTTCATGCGTCCATAATTCATATATAATAATATTTATTATTATATACATACACAAATATATGTAATATATATATGTACATATATAATTTCTCATGCTATTTATGAGTTAAATATTTATTTAATATATTATTTTTTAAATAAATGAAATGAATTATTTTAATATTTTCATATTTAAAAATTTTAATATTTTAATATTATATCAAATAATTTCAATGAATTATTATATTGATATATAATAATTATTTCAAAGAAATGAAATAAATTATTTTAATATTTATGTTTTTAATTTTAATATTTTAAAATTATCAAATAAATAAAATTAATTATATTAATTATATTATATTTAAATTATATTAATATTGATATTTAATAATAATACTTCAAATAAATAAAATGATTTATATATTAATATTTAATAATTATTTCAAATAAATAAAATAAATTATATATTAATTATATTATATTTAAATTATATTAATATTGATATTTAATAATAATATTTCAAATAAATAAAATGATTTATATTAATATTTAATAATTATTTCAAATAATAAAAAAAAATAATTAATTTAATATTTATGTTTTTAATTTTAATATTTTAAAATTATCAAATAAATAAAATTAATTATATTAATTATCTTATATTTAAATTATATTAATATTGATATTTAATAATAATAGTTCAAAGAAATAAAATGATTTATATTAATATTTAATAATTATTTCAAATAAATAAAATAAATTATTTTAATACTTTAAAATTTTAATATTTGAATATAATATCAAATAAATAAATAAATCATTTTAATATTTATCGTCTTAATTTTAATATTTTAATATTATCAAATAAATAAAATAAATTATATTAATATTTAATAATTATTTCAAATGATTAAATTGTTTTTATAAACAAAAAAAATTTTTTTTCTTTTCATTTCTTTGCGTTATAAACAAAAAAAAAATAAAATGAATTATTTTAATATTTATCTACATATTAATTAATTAATAAATGTAGAGAGATGTATATGAGGATTGTAAATTCAATTTAAATGACGTTTGTCATTGAAAGATAGTGAAGTTATTATATGAAGAGAGAATTGAGGGTGCAGTAGATGAGATAAAGGTTGGTTGGAAAATATCTACAGTAAAATATACATGTATATTGTACATATATATTTATATATATACATATATATGTATGAGAGTGGGCGAAAGAGGATCGTTCACTCTTGGCGATTAATGAGCGGTGTTTGTTGTTAATTGCTGCCACCATTAGGTTGAAATCCCTCATCATCATTCTACGTCTCAACTTCTTCCCACCATCCCAATTGCATCACCTGCACCCTCTTTATCACCCCCGTCGAGTCCTTTTCACCCGCTGGCACTTCTCACTCGACACCCAGCGTTAACCCTATACGCGAAGTATTATATCTCATCCAGAGATATATTTTTTTTTATTTATTTTTTCTTTTTTTTTTGATATCTACAATATATAGAAATGTATAAATATATTTATATGTATGTGCAGAGTTTGCTTACTTTGTGTGTATATACATATACATATATACATATATAAGTAGAACGAGCGAATGTTAATGATGGCCCTGACTCGTTTTTCATTCTCGTCGTGTCTCATCCACCATTGCGCACTCTTCATTTACCTTTACATTTTTATAAATGCAGAATATCTATATGTTATGTGTTGGTATATATATATGTGTGTATGTATTTATGTATTATATGTATGTATATTTGAAGGCTTTGCGGCTTTTATCTTTTCCACCTCATTTGCGCACCGCCAAGTGGGTCTTCGAGTGCAGACGAGAAATGGAAAAAAGAAAAAAAAAAATAAAATTGTAGAAACTCCTGGATGATGTGAGTGTACATGTGATATCGTTTCCTTTTTTTTTTTTTT
>JAQQBS010000002.1:1667912-1679867 GCA_030347275.1 Microctonus aethiopoides | reverse complement strand
TCACAACTATGCAGCCTTTTTGGGCCTCACTATACATATGTATATTATACATACATATGTATATATATATGTATATACCTACTCTCTATCATTCCTTCACTTTTACATACATATTATATTTTTGTTTTTGTTTAAGGTTCGCGTGAGTTGCGTGACTACGAATTGAAGCCCAGCAGTAACGAGTCAAATTCTCTTCTCGCATCCGTCCAGAGAAACAATAACTGAAGCCCAGCTCTCTTCGTCTCTTTCTCTCATGTCGTGTATGCTGTTTCATCGCGTGTGTCAGAGTAGAAGGCGACAAAAAAAAAAACATCTTTTGGAATGCGCAAAATAACCAAAATACATTCATGTGTGTAAGTATGTCTGTATATTATTTTATAAAAAAATTTTTGTTTCTTAAATTCTATAAAAAGAAAAAATAATAAATGAAAGAATTAAACGTTTAATAATAAATATTTTTTGTCACTGTCATGTTTAGATCATTGTGACCTATAATTGCAAATTAATTTATTAATTATAGTTTATTGAAAAACTCTTTTATATTAATTCTCTCTCATATGTTATATAATTTTTTATTCCTTTACAAATAATTTTACATAAATTTATATATGTTATACTGAGAGACTTTTTTGGGGGGGCATCGTGGCGTTGTTTCTTGAAGCCGTGGGCGTCGTTTATACTCCACCCTAAATGGCTGCGCGAGCTGATCATACTTCGCCATTTTAATTTCTCTCTACCCAAGTAACTTTCTAATTACCAACTTTTCTGATTAATCACAGTAATTAATTAGTAGCTCGCGGCCCGGTTCGAGCTAAATTCAAAAGAACAATTTCTCCCGTCGGCATTTTCTCTCTTCTTATACTTTACATGCACCCTTAAAAATTCCCTCATACCGTGTCGCCATTTTTAATACATAATAAATACAAATTTATACATATATTTATTGTGTCGTAAGTTTTATGTCTTTACCAATACAATTTTTATCCCTTAAAAAAAAAATAAATTGAATTGAAATTATATAACAAATAATTTCATGATATTATAATAGAGGGAATGTATATTTTTATTTATTTTTTATTTGTAATTTTGAGATGTTTAAAATTGTTTTAATGTGGATAAAGGAGATCTCAGTCACTCAATTTCGCACCTGAAGATGCGATAAAACTTTTCAGATGCTATACATAACTGCATCATCAGGTAGTGGATGACTCTACATTATTTCACATGATAAAAAAAAAATAAAAGGAATAATAAAAAAAAAACCTGCTTTAAGAGCGACAAACTTTGAAGCACTCTGAAAGTTGATCGCGCGCGAGTTGAGTGGGAGGAAGAGGGAGATTGGAAAGAGAACAAGAGAGAGATGTATCCTCCGTGACCGCTTCTAATTTGTAAATTGCAGGTTCCTTAACTCACAACATTCAAACATTTTTATTTTTATTATATCTTTCTATATATAATCTGCTAATCCAAAAAAAAATAAATAAAAATAAAAAAGAAACATAAAAAATTAGTAAAAACACTAAAGGAATAAAAAATAAAATAATACACCATTTATAAATGAAAACGTGACAATTTATTTGTAAGCTTCTTCATTTATTATTTTTTTTTCTTCTCATTATCTCTTGGGCACTCTTGTTAAAATAAACCAGGAAGTTTTTTTATTCTTCTTTCACTTATATTTTTTTTTTTCATCAACTTCCACTAAGCTTAACGCACTCGAGTATTAGTAAAATGATAATGATGATGATGATGATGATCTCTCTTCATATCTGGCACTTGTCGCGCTCGGAAGAGTTCAACAGTGGAATTGAAAAAAAAAAAAAAAAATTAAAATGCTATAAAAAAAAATATTCATCAAGGATTCATACTTACCTATATATATATATATATATTACATATATACACAAAACTAAATACACATTCGCACGCCAGTAATTGCTGCGATCGAAGTTCATGTGCGTGGCTTTAATGATCATCACAGGGAGACACCAAACAAATTGAAAAAAAAAAAAAAATCCACTCATTCATCTACACATCCATACATAAATCATATATATACAATATACATATACACAAACAAATCCAAAAGAGATATAATAAATAAAAAAAATTAATTTACCTTAATTTTTCACATATCTTCCAAAAACAATTTAACAAAAAAAATTATTAATTAATTAATTATTCCTCTTGATTAAAATTTTTTTTCCTAAGAAATTCCTCCTGAGACACCCTCAATTTTTATCATATATTAATTTCTTCTTGCCTTACCCTCTCTCACATCCCTGGGTGATGTGAACGCGTCGGTAGAAACGCGTCGAGTCATCATGTAATGCTGATGTTGGGTGAACTCAAACTGATATGTAGTAGTATTAGAAGTGCGGTCGTGTATATATATTACCTGACACGAGATGTTCAGCTTTTACAAGAGTATATTTTACTGTATATATATATATATATATATGTACATACCACTAGTATATATAGAAGAAGATGATCGAGAAGAATGAAGAATGAATGAATAAAAAGAAGAGGAAGAAATAGAAGTCAAGATGGTAGAATATCGTCATTTCGAATGGCCACATCGACAACGCCTAGACTATATATATATATACATATATCCGTTATCTCTAACGTCATCTTAAACACCTGGACTCAGCTCATACATGCAGTATATATGTTTAATATATATACACACACATAAATGGTCAGAGCATGCAGTGAGAAGAGAAAATTCTTAACCTTTTGCAGAGTTCAATTGTGGATCGATCAAGCGTGCTATAAATAAAATTGTGGCCAATCGAAGCGTGACAATTATTTTTATATATATATATATATATGTATGTATATATAATATATATCTTAGTTATATATTTTATTTAGTTTATAAATTTTTATCGCTGCTTATCTTGTATTAATTCTTTCATTATCAATGTGATTTTTATTTAGATTTTTTTCTTTATGTTTTTTCTTTTTTTTTTTTTATTTATTTATATAGTTGTGTGTATATATGGATGATTTGTGTGTTATCGAGTCTCGATTATCGAGACTTTAGAGAGAGAATGATACGAAGGGTATGTGTTTTATGAGAGAGGGGGGGAAAGAGATCGCGCGCGTTCTCAATTAGTTTACAGTGACAGGCTCCAATTGTTCACTAATTATACGTCGTTAGCCGCATCGGATCCGTGAGAATAATCTTCTTGGATTTGTATGTCCATTAATCATATTCTCTTCCGGGTTTTGAAGAGTGGATATATACAGTACGATAAATTGAACTGGAATTCTTACGAATGACACACACGTTTTGTTTGTTCGAAATGTCTGTTGTGTATTTTTTATTTTGTGAGGGAAATGGTAAATATTAATTTATTATTATTTCTTATTCTAATTTTTTTTTTTTTTTTATAAAGGGAAAGACAATAATTGAATGTTGAGCATTTGGGGAAAATATATAGGGATATATATTTATTAATTATTTATGAAGGAGAGAAAAAAAAAATTGGTCTGTGATGGAAATTAATTAATTGATCTATTAAAATGTTCATTTAAAGCTTCATTAAATTTATTACCTCAATTTAGTTGTGATATTCATGTATCTATTTTTATGTATGTATTTTTTTTTTTTTTTGTGTATGATAAAAAGTTGAAGGCGAGAAATTATTATTAACTACATTTTAATCGTTTATTCATCGTCAATTATTCAGCAGAATTTGTATAACTTGAATTACACATTTTAAACAAATTTTCTCACTTTTCAAGAGAGAATTAAACATACAATTCATTATTTACTTCCATATATATATATAGCTTCCACATTTTTATTTTATTTTTTTCTATTATCATTTAATTCTCTTTCATGTATTCTCACAATTTATATCTTTCACACAATGATAATATTTATTTATATTTGATATTTACATTGGAATAATTTTTATTTTAACATTCCATCATACATTCAACAATTGACGTTAAACGATATTTTATTTTTATACAAGAATTCTATTACAATTATTTCTCGGAGTATGATATAGGTTTTTATTTTGTTTTTTTAATTATTTGAATTTGTTTTGTTTTTATAATTATTCGTTTGGATATGAAAAAAATTATTTATTCATTTATTATACTTATTTTTCATATTTTTTTTTTGTTTTTGGTGCTTTGACTCTAATTTTTTTTTTTTCAAATTTGTTTCTTATGATATCCTGTTTGGATATCATGCACAAACATACGCACACACCTAACGTGGGTGGTTCTCGAATGAGCACCCACGCATTGCATTTTTTTTTACGTGCATACCATCGAGATTATTCGCTCTCGTAAAAGTATACGTATTTTAATATATACACAATCCAGATGCGATTTTAAAAATGAAATTCATTCTCATTAATAAATCATCTCTCCTATATCTATATGTATATATGTATATATCTATATATATGTATACTTCATGAAGTTGCACGCAAGTGTTTTCAAAAATCTCCAAAAAAATTTGATAAAATTGAAAAAAGAAAAAAAAAAAGAAAAAAAAAATTTATTAAATTCGAAACTAAGAAAAACTTTCGAATTAAATTTTTTTACATCTCATTTTCTATCATAACATTATCACCCCCATACTCAAAAAAATTATATACACAAATATTATTTTTATTTCATCATTTACATTCACACGAATAAATTGAAAATTTCTAAAAAATATTAACGATTGAGAAATATTTTTTTTTTTTTATGAATCAATTATTTATAATATACATTTTGATAGTAATAATAATTAATAATAATAATAATAATAATAATAATGGATTTAAAAATAAGTATGCAATAATAATGAATGGAATATTTAAAAATATCTCGTAATTAGATTTTTCAAAATTAATTTAAAATTAAAATAATAATTTTTTTTTATATTTACAAATTATCGTATATATATATGTATATTTCGTGGGTTGTAACGAGGCCGCCATGTATGCACCGATAATAAAGCAAATAATTATGCAAAGACAACAATAACTGTCAATATTAACATTGACATTAATATAAAAAATCCACTTTGCTGTTATTCTTGATGTAGACATAAATTTGTTTTTTAATTGAATTAATCGGGCACGTGGTGATTCAGGGCGATGGCGATCTGACGGGATACTGACGCATACATTTCTCCGTGTAATGATACCTGAAACAGTAAAGAAAAAAAAAATATATATATATTTATATAAAAATTATTTTCTAAATAAAAATGAACAAACTAAAAAATTTTAATTTAGAAAATAATTTTTATTTATATATATAAATTTTCTAAATTAAAATGAACAAACTAAAGAATTTAAATAAGTTATACTAATATAAAAATTAGTATTACATTTGTGACAGTGACATGTGGACGGAAAACAAAATGAAAAATTAAATATTTGGATGCAACTCAGTAGCAGGAAGACATAACTTCTTTTTCTTTATAAACATATATACGAATATATATTTATATATTTATATATCTATATATCTAAATGCAATTCCACGGATGCGTTTCCGAGTGTCGTATTACCTAACGTGTACTGACGTGTCTGTCCTCCTGTTACCTTTATCACTCTCTCAAACACACACTAAAACATTATACTCTATCTTTTACAATATGTATAATACAACACTATGCCCAAAGAGGACCCGCGGGTGGCCGTGCGATGCCATATTTATAACGTACACATACATACATATATTTATACATGTGGGATCACACGGGTAGAACTCCAACATGTCTCACTGCAGCATTAATAACACTGGTAGCCGCTCATATGTTAAATGTCTACCCCGTTCTCTACCTTTTTTTATTTTCTTTTTTTCTTCTTCAATTCTTATATCCTCCCCCTCATATACCTATAATATCTTCCTCTCACTCTCTATCGCTCTATCTATCTCTTCATATACATGAATCCATGCTACCTACAGCGTAGTTATCCACACACCCAACGTGACTTTTTTTTTAAAATCATAAATAAAACATATATACACACATTTATATTTATTTCTTTCTTAAATCCCCTATCGATAAATACTTTTTACATTTATTTTCATCATACAAATTCATTATTTATTTATTTATTTTTTTATTTATTTATTATTTATTTATATATATATTTCAATCAATTGTCTGCGAATATTTTTGTTCAAGTGCTTTGGTCGGCATTTCACACACTGTTTTTTTTTTTATTTCATGTATAATTAATTTTGTTTCATATCTTTCATCTTCTCGTTATATTACCAAGTTGAACGGGTGGGGGTTTATATAAACGGCAAATAAATAGGAAGAATATATATATATATATATATATGTACAAAATGCAGCGACTGCAATGCGCGACGACTCCCTCGCGTCAAAACCTCTCATGACTTTTGTTTGTATATGAGTGCAGTTTATATATCGTCTCTGTAGGTACCAACGCACAAAACTAAAAGCGATGTATATACATATATATATTATATATATATATATATGTATATATATAAAGCCAAGATGAGGGCTACTGGTATACACCCCAGGACATCGCGTACCGCAATGTATCACCCTAACGAGCTGAGGATCGCGTGCCGATCTGTGTTAAGGATTTATAATCTCTCACTCTCTTTCGTATATATATTCTGTATATATATGATCGTTCTCTTGTGTATTAAATACAATATTTCATTGCTACTGTTTGCTACCGTTATTATCGTACAATATTCACGTCATTTGTGCAATGAGAAAAGAATTTTATAATCACACAATACACAACAACTGAATTCGCAGTAAAAAAATTTATATTTTAAAAAAGTTGGAAATGTCAAATTAAATAAATTAACAATTGCATTTGTAATTATTATATACATATAGCAATGTTTAAATATTTTTAAATAATAAGTATATAAATATATATTTATATGAATTAAATGATGGTTTATATTTTTAATAAATAAATTTGTGTGTATTTATTTATTTATTTATTTTTTTTTTTTTTAAGTTACTGAGTAACTACTTGATATCTGAATGATGTGAAGTTGAGTGAAAAAATATAGTTGGATGTGTATGTATATATATAAGCGGTGTGCATTTGATGATAAAAGAGACAAGAGATAATAAGAGAGAAAGTGATGAGTATATATATATATATATGTGTTTATAGAGAGGGAAATTCAGTCTCGTTGCTGATTACAAGCGAGTAAAGTCGCTAAAGCTCCATCTCGTCGTCGACTGGACAGATTGAGATGATTATTATATATATCGTCGCTCGTCTTCCTCATTTCATTCCTTTTTCACTATTCTATATATTCTACGTGTATATATGTATATAAGTCGGTATAATATATAGGTATAGTAACTGTATATACTCATTTCCTTCCGCTTTTACGTTTAGATTCTCTGCAGATGTGCTCGGGAAAAAGAAAAAAACGAGATCTTTTTCCCGTACACTCTATATCTTTTGCTGTGTGGTTTTATATATGTGTATATATATAAATATCTAGATGTTTGTGTGTGATTGTGTGATTGTGTGTATGTATGTATGTATGTATGTATGTATGTATATATATTTGTGAAAGATGCACAGAGGCCCTTGAGTGTGTCCCCTCGACGAGGACGAAGAGCCACTTTGAAGATACGATCTTGAAACAAATTGCGAGTCCCGGTATACGATATCTCTTCTATACTCATTCACTCTTTCTACTTATATTCTCTTTCAATTCACTTCCAACTTGTTTTTTACCTTCAATCTATTTTTCTTTTTTTTTTTTTTTTTTTTTTTTTTTTTTTTTTTTGTGTGTAATTTATTTTTTTATTTTATTCTGCTTTTACATAGCTTAACACCCTTTTTGCAGTCGTTTATTCATTTTATTTATTTATTTTATTTATAAATAGTGTGTGTTATTTGTAAATGATTTCATCTGCAATACAGAAGAAATTATTGATAATTTTATTTTGATATTTTTAATAACTTTCGGAGAGAATTAGAATTTTTTTTATTTTAATTTGTCGATTTTTTTATAATTATTTGAATTATTTATTTTATTTACAAATGGTGTGTAATTACAAGAAAAAGTGTTTGATAATTTGATTTTGATATATTTAATAACTTTCGGAGTAAATTGGTATTTTTTTGATTTTAATTTGTTGATTTTTTAATAATTATTTTATTTATTTTATTTATTTATTTTATTTATTTTATTTATGAATAGTGTGAGTAATTTATGAATGATTTCACCTGCAATACAGAAAAAATGATTGATAATTGTATTTAATAAATGTATTTTGAAATATTTAATAACTGTCGAAGTGAATTAAAATTAAAAAAATTTTAATTTGTCGATTTTTTAATAATTACATGGGTTATTTATTTTATTTCGTTTCATATATATTAATAACTACGAGCGAGAGATTATGTGAAGAACAGAAAAACAATTACAACGCATTTACTCGGGTTTGTATGATAAATAAAACAAATGTATATTATTCGTTATTATAGTTGTGTATTTTTCTTTTTGTTTCTTTTTTTTTTTTTGTTTTTTTCATTTATGGCTTCTTTCACGGTGTTACAGGGTGGTGTTCATAAGTGAAAGGCTTCAGCAGAACACGAAAATGAAACGTAATAAGAGAGAATAAAATGCACACACACACTTTATGGGGAAAACGTGCTGCGATTTAGGTAAGCTCGAACACGTGTGCGATTATTTCACGATGAATCTCAACCTCAAATAATACATATGTATGTGCGTATATAAATGTACTACATACATTTTTGTTTCACTTATTTCGAGTGATCCCTTGTATAATATATGACATCAAAGAGAACACCACTAGGTCATCACTTGTATAATTGCATTGTAGTTATTTTCAACTGGACGTAAAATTTTTTTTTTTTATCATTCATTTTATTTTTCTAATTAAAATAAAAAAAATAAATAAAACAAATTTCATAAATTTGAAATACACAGCAACATAATTATACATAAAATATAAAAAATCTTCCTCATTTGTAACAAATTGATAAGAAAAAATATTTTATACGTCGAGAAAAATATAAAATAAAGAAAAATAAAACTTGAAAAAAAAAAAATTATGAAGCACCATAAAATTAATTCCTAATTCATCGCATAATTGGTATAAGAAGCTTTTCTGTCAATAAGCTCCCGACATCAAAGGCACAGCTCTTTAATATCCTACACTGCACCCACACACATGTATATATTCATATATATCTATAATATTATTCCCATATAAATATAAATCAACGTATAATTTCGAAAATTCAAATGATATAAAATATATAAGACACACATATACACTTGGGTGTTTCATTTCTAGGCGATATTTTTGTTTGTTCGTGAACACTGAAAACCTCGTAATTTATACAAGAAAAAAAAATTCCCGTTTAAACAAAAATTCGATTTCCCAAATAAATAAAACGAGAAAATTTTTTTTTCGACTTCAACTCGATTTTTCGGTAATCAAAATTTTTTTTTGATACTATTACATTATTGCTTCAGCATTATAGCGTTTATTGTAAGATAATAATTAATGTCAAATCAATAAATTCCAGTTTAAAGAAAATTTTTTGTCAATTATAATCAACTTTCACCTTTCCAGCTCTACGTACAACTCGAAAACTGCTGGTTGGAGAGCGTTTGCGGTGAACAACTTTTTTGTATCAAATTTAATGCCCTACCAAATAATCTGTATATTAATTTTTTCCAAAAAAAAATTTTTGATTACCAAAAAATCGAGTTGAAGTCAAAAAAAAAAATTTTTTCATTTTATTTATATGGAAAATCGAATTTTTAAATTCACAAAGTCTCTAATTATAAAACACCCTAATATACACACATATGATTTTATAAAATGATAATTTTTCAATCCGGATTTAATTACGCTTTTATCGAAGAGACTATACTACATAAGCCATTTTCCCACTGGGTATTTCGTGCGATTGTCGAGAATAATATAAAGTCGATGAAATTGCGTGTACGTGTATGTACAAAGTATAAAGAACCCTGTACATATGGTGTATACATACACATATATATATATATCATGATGAGCATCGGAGCTTGCGCAAGTTTCTTCCTGCAGATTGGGTGATATCTGATTGCGAGGAAGGAACGTTGTCGTGTGATTAGATGGCCACGACCTCGTCCGAGATTAAAACTAACCAAGTCCGCCTATATCCTCCTCCATTCTACTATATACACCCGCCTCCCTAAATATATATATATGTATATATAAATACATGCACTTTCAACCCCCTTGGTGTAGCGCACCGCGGGGGATATTAGTGAAGAGACGTAAAAAATGCAATCGGCTCTTAGAGTAATGAAAACGGGCGTTATTCCCGCACTCTTGTTGTACTTATACTCTTTTATAAGTACATATGTACTATTATTATTTTGTCTATATGTGTATGAGTGTCCCCAGAAACGTTTGTTAAGTATAATTCAGATTCTTATATTCATATTCTTTCTTTCGTTTTATTTTATTTTTCTTCTCCGTTTTTTCTATTCTTTACACTTTTTTTATTTTTTCTATTTCATTTTTTTTTTTTTACCTGCACAGCGCTATTCCATAGGGATTCAATAAACGAATGTAAAGAATAATATGTATACATATAACATTATTTTAATAGATTTATAAAAAAAAAAAAATCAGAGATATTTAATGAATAAAGTATAATATACAGATAATATTATATATTAAATTTATTACTCGATTACTTATTTAATTTTATAATAAATTTAATACATAATTGCTTATTATAGTTGTATAATAAATTTAATATATATTCAAACATTGCTAATTTATAAAAAAAAAAGTTGTAAAAATATAATTTTTATATTTTTGATTTTATAAATTTATCAATTTGATATTTTAATTGTCAATTCATTTTATCACACGCAACGAATTGAAATAAATCATCAGGATGATAATATACATACACACATACAAATTATTTTTATAAATTTGTAAAAAAAAAAAAAAATTAGAAATCTAATAAATAAAGTATAACTAAACTGAATATTATATATTAAATTTATTACTCAATTATTTTATTTAATTTCATAATAAATTCACTATACACAATCGCTCATTATATATATACAAAAAATTCAATATACAATTAAACATCGCTAATTAATAAAAAAAATAAAAAAAGTAATAACAATACATTTATTATTTTTTCGATTTTATATAAATTTATCAATTTCATATTTTAATTATCAATAATTAATTTTATCACACGCAACAAATTCAAATAAAACATCAGAATGATAATATATAAATCCATATACAATACATATACATATTACCTATATATAAACATAATTACATACACATACATAAATATATATAAAAATTGTCACAAATAAATTCACGTAAAAGAATATTAACACGTTTTGCAACACTTGAAATCTTGCGTGCATTTTGGGACATCCTTTAGAGTATCTTCATGTATATATATATATATGATGATGAATCGTGGCGAGAGGGAGGAGGGAGGGGGCGCGCACGATAAAGGTGTAGGGTGGCTGAAACAAAAGGGCTGGCTGTGTTCTGGTTGGTCGATAGTCCACTGCCGCCAATCGGGCGAAGAGCAGCCCTCCCGCATATTCGTTCTCGCAGTCATCACAGTAGTTATATACATTGTATATATGTATATACATATGTATGTATATATATATTATGGTGGCAGATGCGGTGAGACGCGAGGTTGAAGCGTCGCCTAGGTAACGGACAAGAGAGACAGAGAATTGAAACTCCTGCACAAGAATATTTGAGTGAAGTAGCTGAGTGTGTGTATAAAAAAATAAAATGGTGGCGAGAATATACACGGAGAGAAAAATTCTAGAATTTTTCTGTCGATAACTTTACAAAAATTACCGTGCTGTCTCACAATCCAAGCGCAACTGTACAGCAGGTCAAAAAGTACTGCATGCGCCTCTAAA
>JAQQBS010000002.1:1627648-1648081 GCA_030347275.1 Microctonus aethiopoides | reverse complement strand
CAAAAACGTCTTATTTCATCGAGTTCTATAAGGATCCACTGTCGTTTGGCGGCGCCAAAGATATAACATTATCCCCCCCTGAAATATAATTCACCCCAAAATATTTAATTATCAAACATTTTAAAATTATTTTTATTCAATTCTTATTAATAGTATTAATAAGAATTTTATTATTATTATTATTATTATTATTACTATTATTATTACTATTGCGGTTACTATTACTATTACCAATATTACTACGACTATTACAATTACTATGACTATTACTATTACTGTTACTATTACCAATATTACTACGACTATTACAATTACTATGACTATTACTATTACTGTTATTATTATCACTATTACTATTATTAGTATTATTACTATTACTATTACTATTACCAATATTACTACGCCTATTACTATTACTGTTATTACTATCACTATTACTATTATTATTACTATTACTATTACTATTACTATTACTATTACTGTTACTATTACCAATATTACTACGACTATTACAATTACTATGACTATTACTATTATTGTTATTATTATCACTATTACTATTACTATTACTATTATTGTTACTATTACCAATATTACTACGACTATTACAATTACTATGATACTATTACTATTACTGTTACTATTACAGCTATTATTATTATTATTATTATTATTATTATTATTATTTTTTAAATAATAATAGTATTAATAGTATTAATAATTATATATTATAAATATTAATATGTGTTTAATTAAATAAAAATAATGAATTATAAGAAATTTATAAATATTTAAAAAATCTGTTTTACAGTTATGATAATATATATTTGTTGCTTTAAATATTTTTTTATTCGATTTTTGATTAATATGGAGAAATAAAAAAAAAAAAAAGAAGAATTCTGACAATGCAAAATTATTTGATTAATTGAGTGAGACAATTTTATTTTTTTATATTGATGAATGTAACGATCATGATGTATATTTATAATATTATTGAGGCGAAGAGAGAGGGTGAGTGAAGAGCGATGAGAGAATTATGAATATATATATCTGACATTCCTCCAACGTCACTCTAATTTCCTTCGTTCATTTCCCCTCATTCATAATATGCTTTTTGCTTGTATATAAAGTGTCGATCCCTTGATGAGTAATTGACGCGCGCGCGGCCCCGGCAATATTATATACATAAAAAAACGCAAAAGGAAATAAGAGTCCTCATGGGAGCGAAACACGTGCAAATGAAACGGAAAAAAAGAGAAAAAAATAAAATTTGTATGTGTATAAAAGTATATATGTACATATATGCACAAGTATAATAAAAAAGAAAATGTATATATAAATATAAATAAAAAAATGAATCAAAATCTGACGGAACTTTTGCGTTCTTTCATGGTCATTTATCAACGTGACAAGCCGATCTTGCGATTCACCTTATATACTTATTTATTTATTTATTAATTTTTTTTCACACCTAAAATATTATAATAAACCCACCCTCTATTTACCAACTTAATAACAACCCCAAATTTTAGAGTTATAATATAATAATATCATTAAATCCCAGCTGTTATTTATTTATCGTTTAATTTAATTTCTCTTTTATTTCATTCATTCCCAATTAATTTAATCCAACTATTTAAATATAAAGTTGTATTAAATTTATTAAAAATATTCACAAGCTCAATTTGCTTGAAAATAATCTGATAAATATACAGGTGTAAATTACATTACAGTTTTGTCATTAAATTCACTCATACGCGTTTATTATATAAATGACTTTCATGGGAAATGCAGTGTGAAACCACCTGTCCAAAATATAATTTCGTGTATTATCCATTCAATACATAAATACATCCACATTATATACACATATACATATCATTTAAAATATATATCAACGTTTTTTTGCAGTGTTATATCTCTTGTTTTTATGTATACATACATATTAATATAATATAAAAAATATTGTGTATAACTTGACGACGACGCGGAGGTTATGGGAACTCACTTTGCTTCGAACCATGTGTCCTCATGTCAAAATACTGTAATTAGTCGTACCCGGGGACACGGTATGTACATGCTCGACTCACATATACATACATACATACATTCTACATACCTATACATACTCAGTAGAATTACATATTTTTTAATCGCGTTTAAAGAAATATTTTTTTTCTTCATCTGCTACAATTATTTAGGCAACTTTCGCTCGCTTTCCATTATGAAGATTAGTTCACGTATATAAACAAATATACACACATATATATATATATATATATATATACATATATATATATATATAGATAAATTTATTTATATGTGTATACATAAGTATGTATTGGTAAAATATATCAAGACATTTTTGAGAATAATTCTTGTCTATTATTGTTTCGTCTTTATTTTTATTTGAATTTTTTATTTTAGAGGGTGTCAGAGTAATTGCGCGCCAGTCGTAATGACAAATCGACCTTTTAATCACGCAGTCGTTCACGCTCATAGTCATTTGGCTTAATGGTAGCCTCTTGTTTGGAAGCAACGCGCGGTAGGTGTTGCGAGGCAATTTTCTTTCAGTCTTCATATATATATATTAATATAATATATATACATATATTTATATTATATATAGGCATCACTATTTTAGTTAAGTCAGTCATTAGTCAACTTCGCATCGAAATAGTTTCATCTCTCTACAATATATTCTATAATTTTTTTTTAAACGTTTTATCTATTAATTATTATTACAAAGTAATTTTTTCTTTTTCATTTTTTTTTTTTAGTATTTTTTAATATTTTTTTTTGTGTTTTAAATTAAAGAGATTGACTACTTTAGCGTTTTATAATAATTCCTGGGGGTAATCAGTGCGAGTCAGCGCGTCCATAGTCGCGCGGCGGATGGATAGACTCCGCACCCTTCCGGTTCCGGTGTTCCGGTAGGTTTGACCCCCGGGCGCGCGCATCATCCAACATATATGATGATGTCCACGCTGTAAATATACGTATATGTATACAGTCGATATATAGATAGGTGTATATATATTATATGCTTCCGTTTTCGGCAATGGGATATACGCTCAACGGAGCGGCGTGACGATGGCTCGGGCACAAACTACACACGATTTATATTTATGTCGACACGCGTCGTGGAACGCGGCCCATTTTCAATGCAAGTCTGTGCCTGTCCACAAAATACACATAGATATATATATGTACATGTAGTTATCTCAGATGTAAATCATGAAATTAACTCAAATTCCCACCAATTAGCTAATAATAATTGATTTTACGTCGAAGATAAAATTGAAATTGATTAAAAAAAATAAATTTTTATATAATTTATTTTTTTAAAAATTTTTTTTTTTTTTTAAATTTTTTTTTTTTAATTTATTATTTTTATTATGTTATATTATTAATATAACATAAAAAAAATTAAATTAATTTTAAAAAAATTAAAAAAAATAAATTTTTTTTTTCATGAAATTTTTTTTTTGTGCGATTAATTATATAGATTTATTGATTTGTAAATTTGTAAAATGAATTTAGTTATATAGGGGTAATTTATTATGTTATGAATAAATAAATATATAAATGTGTGTATATATATTCAGGAAATAAATAATAAAATTGGAAAAATAGTGAGATCATATGGACGGAAGTGACTTGCGGAGGTGGAAATGGAAGGCAATAACGACGTCATTCAGTAATATATAATGTTTGTCGCTTTATCGAGATATCGCTGGACTCTCCTCGTTTCCGCAATTTCCACATCGCACCCTCGTTCCCCACTTCGCCAATATTCCAACAGTACTAGCTGCAGTTATAGTGTATTATATATTATACGTATTGTTGACTGGTTTAATATATCCATGCTGCACATGTACTCGCGTATATACCATCATGAAGAGCAGCTAGCATTGCGTGTCACAATCGCCAACAACTAACAACACGCGCAGCAACTTTCCTCGCTAAAATACACTGCAGACTCCGCATTTATTTCGTCATCCAATACTTGTACATATAAAAATTATATACATACACACAATGATCCTGCAGTAGATTCCAAGCGCACAAAGAATCGCCGGAAGTGACATAGCATATGCAAAGTGATGCGTGAAAAAAAAAAAATTATTTCTAACAATTATATTTAATTTATCAATTAATTATTTTTTTCTAACGTTTAAAAATTTATTTTCAAATCGGATTTATTTATTTGTAACTGTTGTGATTTTATATCAAACCAATGGCGAAATGTATGAGTATATTACATACAAGCATGAAGCAACGGTGAAAATACATAAGAGAAAGAGAGATATAAAATGGGGAAAAAAAAAAATAAAATAAAAATGGGAGAGGAAAAGTGAGATAGAATGACAACGGCTAAAGGACCGAAGAGCACACCTGGCTGTGGGCACGCAGCTGCAGGCTTCGACAGCCCCCCGACTGTGGCAGGGGATGAAATAAAGGCGATATAGACAGGGAACCGTAGGGGAAAGAGAGAGGGAGTGTAAGAGAAAAATATAAAAAATAAAAAGAGAGAAGAGAAGCATTTACGTTTATATATTAAGGGGAAAAAGTGAAACAGAGTGAGAAGGGTTGTACGAATCTATGTATATGTATATGTATATGTAGTATAGGTACATATAGCTATATGTATAAGTTGCACCCAGGGATTCCTCTCTCCCTCTCTGCTTAAACTAAACGGGGGGCGGATGCTGAGATTTCAGTTACGACCACCAACTTTTACCCTCTTCCATATACTGACGACTTTAACGAGCGCACACGCAACAACGCTACCTAGATTTTTACACACAGACACAAATAAGCAGTTATTATTAATATTTCAAGTGAAAATAAAAATACTACATAAATGTTTATAGATTAATTAAAAATAATATTTGAATCTATTATTAATTTTGATTTAGAAAAATTTATTTATTTATTTCATATAGCGAAATGAGCAGTTATATTTTTACGGGATTCAATATTATTTTATATTGAAAGACCGAAGCATTATAGGTACAACCCCTTGCCGCTGATGGAATAAAAAAAAAAAGGGAAAGAAATATAAATAAATCAAACGATGAAAATAAAGATGTTCAAAATATTATCTCAATGCAGTAAATTTTTTTTTCTTCCGATTATCCAATTTTATTTATAATGAAAACTATATACTGAATCTAAAATCTATAAAATCAACTACCCCTTATATATATATCACTTTAAATGTGCTTTCATGAGGATAATTATTGAGCTATAAACAAAATAAAATCAACAGGTGAATTCATTTAAATATCTATGTATAATATGTATTGTACATAAAAATAATAAAGCGATGAGTAACTCGTAAGGCTTATTCTCATCTTTTCTATTCAATGTGAATTTTTTTTTTGTTTCGCTACTCCCTTTGTATTGCACCACGTACAACAATAAAAGGTGAACAAGGCGTTGTGTTACGTGTCGTTGTATCGTCGCGCGCGTCGTCTCGTTGTCAAGGTCGCACGATGTGATTGACGATTGTCCAATTCTACTTGTAGATATGTATATATGTATAAATATATACATTGATATGTATAATATGTAGATACATATACATATACATAGAGTCAAGACACAATTGTGTCTCATGCACTATGACTGTGCGGTGAGTTGTATTTATACATATTTTTTTTTTTTATATTCCAGCCCCCGACGAAAAGTTGTCACACGACGTGTTAAAATTCTATTTGATCGTTTGTACGCATCATAGAAGGTGCAAAGAACACTCCCCTGATGGTTGGTTATATTCGTATACACACTGTACAAGAAAAATATAGGAGCAAGTGAGAAGAAAAAAAAAATTATGTCGCGCGCACAAACACTCGAGAGGGCTCAAAAAGACACGACCATCACGTTAAAATTTTCGATTGATGCTAAACGCGTGCCACACACGATCAACGTTCCTTTGTGTCTCCCATCAATGTGTATATATATATAATATATATACATATATACATTGTATGTATATAAATGGAATAAACATGGGAATAAAGAAATGAGGAAGAAAAAAAAAATTGAAAGAAAAATAAAATCGATGAAACCTGCAACAAAAGTCTGGTAAATATATATTTAAATATATAAATTCAATGAATATATATATGTATATTTGTTTCAGGTGGATTATGGATGTGGGGTAATTTTTCTTTCCCTTGTTTTTCCACGAAGAAAATAAAATATATATGTGTATATAATGGGAGAAACTTTCGCGAAATATTATATCTACCGTGAGAAATTTGACCGCGTGGTGGTTTCATTTTTCCTTTCTTATTTTTTTTGTCTTTTTTGGTCCAACGAAATACTTCTTAGAAAAAGGATTTCACTGTGGGGTGTATGATGTATATAAAGGTGTGTATAGATATATACATATACAACTGTTGGAAATATATGTACACATGTATCGTTGGCAGTTTAGTGTATGTCATTTCTTTTTCGTAATATCGCAGCGCCCCTTCTATTTACGATGATCCAAATGCAACCGCACAACAAGGGGGCATTTTGAAAATATGTATTTTTAGGGTAGATGAAAATAAGAATGAGAGAATTGAGGTAAATCGCGTGAGAGAAAGAAAGATGATAGAAAATAGAAGACATGGAAAATATTACAAAATTATGATAATTTATTGGACCCGGTTGGACTTTGCGTAATGCAAATACGAACCAACCGCGCTTTCGCTCGTCCTCGACACCTGTATATATACATACATATATCATATATACATCTAGTATATATATAAGTGTTTGTTATAGCAGCTCTAGAGGTAGCATGAATATTTATCGTCATAAATTCATCACATTCGCGCGCGCAACTGAAGACCGTGCAAATCACTTATTATTATACTGAAAAAAATAATATTCAAACTTATTGTTTGAACTTTTCCCAACAATACAAATCTATATCATAAATATATGTACAAATTAATTTACAATTGTAATGTATATATATATAAATACAATCGTTTATTTTTAATTACAGTGAATGTTATAATTGAGGTCGAGAATATTTGAGTTGGTAAAAATATATTAACACAAGGGAATTAAATATCCTGAGAAAAATAAAACAATGAAATAAATAATGTAAATAATAAAATATCACCACAGAGGTGTGAGGTATATATATATATATAAATATGGCGCAAGCGAAACCGTTCAAATATTAACTTGAGAAAGAGAAATATATATTAGTGTGTGGAGTCGGATGAAATTTCCAAATACTCTGCAGTTTTGTATTTTGTATATACAAGACCAGTAGCCTGTTTGAGTTCGCACTTCCCCCTCTAATATATACACACGCGCACACTCACAAATATCCATATACAAAGTAAATATATAAAAAAAAAATTCCACAAAAGGTAAATACAAAAAAAAATAAAAGTTACGTGAAATATATTCAAGTATATATTTATACGTCAATGCAAAATATTTTTAAGTAAAAAAAAAATGAATTGAGTAACAAAATAAAATACATTCCAAAGTCTCGCCTTATATTTATACAAAATTCAATGATGTAACGCATTATTTTTTATAATATATATGATCAGTTAATATTAAAAAGGTGCAATGGACCGAAGAAATGTTTGAGATGCTGATGCGCGCAGAGGTAGACAGTTGGGCGCCCAAAAATTTTACCGAGAAATATGCAGAAGAGAAGTAAATAACTATAAGAAAAAGAAGAAGATGATGAAGAAGACTATATATATATATATATATAAGGATCATCTTGTAGCCATCAAGAAGTGGTCGCTCGCGCGCGCGCGTTTGGATACGCACAGGTATAATAAACCCAAGAGAGTTTCTCTTGTCCGGAATCTCTTGGAAAAAACGAGCGAGGGAGATCCTGTGACCTGAACTTCTAGAGAGGGGAACCAAACATCCAGTATTACTATATACTATGTATGTATATATATATGTATATGTTAGTATATATAACCTCTCGATGCTTTAGTACATGAGCTGCAAGTTTGTACGTGGTCCCCTCAGTATTTTTCTCGCGCGTGCACCTGGGCCCCATCCTGATCCTCCACGTAGCTCCTGCGCTGCATCTATCCAAAATTATTCTTCATACATATATGTATACTTCTTTATGTACTTTCGACAGTGGCATACTTTGTTATATACCTTCAACGTACAAATATTCAGAATAATATTTTTCCAACATCGATCAACTACTTCATTTAACAATAGGAAATATTTGTTTGAATGAATATGAAAAAAATAAAAATTGTTTTTTTTAGTCTCGTAACATTCCAATTATTGTTTTTGTTTTTTTTGTTGTATATATATCTGGAATTTGCGGAGAAAAGTTGGGTTAATATATTCTTGATATTGCATGGGGTGTATGTACACTCTGAGATAGAAGGAAAAAAAAAAAAAGAAAATGGTTTTAAATAAGAGATTATTGGTGTGTTTTATATATCGTTATTCGAAGAATGGGAGGCTGGACAAGGTTGATGGGGGTGAAAGGGGGAAGGTCTTCCTGTATGGAAATAAATGGAACACCAGATTTTATACATGGATATAATGTACATATATATATACCTGTATGTATATGAGGGAGCAACCGACCAATCACTACTGAATGATAATCTGGGAGTACGATCGTTTTATATTTGTATGCACGTCGCCTATTAGCCTCTGAATGAAAACTGTAAATTAGTTATACACAGGAAATAAAAATGGTAAATTGTCTACAGTCTGCGTGTATTTTTTTTTTTGTTTGGTGGCCACCTCTATCAATATTATAATGATCCACAGGAGATTTATATATACTAAATAAATATATATTTTTAAGTAAAAAAAAAAATAAATTGAGTAACAAAATAAAATACATTCCAAATAGTCTCGCCTTATATTTATACAAAACTCAATGATGTAACGCATTATTTTTTATAATATATATGATCAGTTAATATTAAAAAGATGCAATGGACCGAAGAAATGTTTTGTCATTCAATAATTCAAATATATATTTGAATTATTTAAAACGAATTAACTATAATTCTTGCATTTATTTATAATAAAAAATTATTTAAATGTTCCAAACACTTATTCACAAATAATACTACAGCATTATAATATTTAATTAACTATACATTTAAATAATAAACAAAAATTGACTGATTAAAAAAAAAAATTACTGATATTAATTAGGAAAATAAATTAATAAAAATTAATAAATAAATATATAAATAAATGTAATGTCGTGTATGACGAATGCAAGTACTGCATTATAGTTTGTATTTATATCCATGTGTATATGTATGTACAAATGTCAGGTATGTGTATGTGTATATGTATAAGTGATGGTCCCACTCGATTTCTTTTTTTTTTCCAGACAGGGAGAGATATTCCGGGTGAATTGCCGCCTCCCGACTATCTCGTGGGCCAGATCAAATAGCCGCTGGGGTCTCTCAGCGCTTGATGTCCACAGTAGTAGTGTGCCATCGAGAAAAAGAGAAACAGAGAGAAATAGGGAGAGAGAAAGAAGAAACTACATCAGTGCGCGGTGTATCCAGGGATGAAATCCGGTAGCGGCCGAGCACATCAACTCGCGTTCGTGTCCGACGTAGCGAAAAACGCCGCCCAAGTCTATATACAAGTATATGTATGTATATATATTATATACATACCAAATCTCACTCGAATATATCTCTCATTTTCTCTTCAACTCCACTCCTCACTCATTCACTCGACATCTTCTATCCCTATATTCTTCCCTTGTTTCTTCTTGCTCTCGCATGGATCTTTTCTATTCTCTTCCACTCGAAACGACAAAACTTCGCTCAAAGAACATATATAAAACTATCACGTATATAACTTAAATCCGAAAGAAATATATTAAACAAATGAAAAAAATACAAATAATAAAATAAATTTGGCAATTTTTATATTTTCAATATTTCCGAGTCGAAATTTTTGTGTTTCTTTAAATCTTCTAGTTGTCGATTGGTACTAGTTAGCTTATCAATTCTACTTTGCATCTGGAGAACGTCTCTAAACATCTAGGATTGAACCTGATGCTTTTTACACCCAACACAACATTGTAATATTTTATTTAATAATAAACTTAAACGCAATTAACTCCTTCTTTGCATCTTAGAATAGAAGATTTGGCAATGTATGTGATTACTTCAAGGTGTTGTACGTATTTTATATTAAAATATATTTCTAAACAACCTTGTTCCTGAAGAACCTCATCACTAATTGCCAATAATAAGTTTTAAATTACTAAAAATTTCGACTCGGTTTTAAACATAATTTTTTACAAAATTATTTCAATATTTTCTTCTACTTTTATTACAACGTCAAAATAAGTATTTCAATACATATTATTACATGATCCAACTGATGTAATTTATACACGTGCAGCAGTTGTCTTCAGTGTCATCCAAGGTCTATCGGATACTCAACATCCGGTTCGTGATCGAGTCGAGCTTCTCCTCTTTTCCACAGCTATCACACCCTCTTTTCCTCTCATTTTTTTTCTCTACATAATACATACATACATACATACATACATACATACATACATACATACATACACATCCACATCAGCATGAGAGAAAGACACGTCATTGACGGCAGTCGAAATTGAGTTCGAGTAAGATCATATCATTGTTAATAAAGCCGCGTGTATACGTTCAATACATATAATATTATTCTTGTTTCTTCACTTATACTCTTTCTCTCATACATTCTCCGGTATCATATAAATATACATATACATATCAGTCTTTCTTCTCTCTTCCTCTTTAGACTTCTCTACATCGTGTCCTGCAAGCAATAGTACAACAGGGTAGGGCAACACAACGTCAAAATGTAATTTCCCTAGTTGCATTTATATATAGAAATATATATCCTCCACAAATTGTCTCTCACTCTTGTGTACATATGTACTGAGTCAAAGTGAAGACAAGACGAAGAGTATCGTCAACAGAACAAAACCATAGCACACACACACACTGTTGTACAATTGTGGAAACGATATTATATAGACATAAGCGAATATTATATATGAATATCTTTGTGTATAATATGTAGTATAGGAAACGACCACAAGTCAGATATGCGTCGTCAAGTAGTAATTTCCATGCTGTCACAGACTGTATGTATAATATGTATATGTATATATTTTAGATGTTGTGACTGAGGTGACGCAGTGATGAGCAAAAGCGTGCAAGTGAGATCGCGCAATTCCGCTTTTAAGCTTTTGCGCGCGTCTGATGTCTCTTCCGACTGCCGGCGCCTTTTCTTTATATCCCATTTCCCTTCATCCCTCCGCGCACCCATTTATGTCTTTGTCATCCGTTACGAGAGACACGCGCGCTTCTATTAAATATATATAAAGACGATATTATATATATATATATATATATATATATACATAAATATATATATTCATGTATATATCAATGAACAATGTATATAAAGTGAAGAGCAAAATATATCAGTATGTATATTAAATATTTATATCCATATATAATTTTATTTATATATATGTATATAAAATTATCGTGTCACAGAATTAAAGGTTTGACCGATTTTTATGAAATTTTTTGTGTATATTCAGTAGGTCTGAGAATAGATCGTAAACTATTTTTCATACCCCTAAGTGATAAGGGTGACCAACCTCAAAAAAATTTTTTTTATTTTTTGAACAAAATTTTTTATTTTTATTTTTTTTATGATTTGGTATTCAAAATACATATAACCTTTAATTTTCACCCTTCTACCATCAACCCCTATTTTTTAATAGCAATATTAATACTGTAATAATTTATTTTTTTTAACTACCAAAAATTTTTATATATTTTTTTTATAATAATTTAATAAAATATATATATATGTATATATATATATATATATATATATATATTAATAATATATATGTATGATGGTAATAATATATATATCCATATATAATTAAATATATTTTAATTTAAAGTGGTTTTCTCTTTTCTTTATTTTTATGTTTGAAATTAAATAATTAATGTTGATTATTTTCATCAGCAATTTATTTAATTAATTAATTTGTTTCTTTCTGTATTGTTATTTATCACACGTGTTTAATTAAAATATTTACTTGGAATTATATTTATAAAGTCTTTTACACCGCCACTCACCTGGTGAGTTTTTTTTTTGTTTGTTTGTTTGTTTGTTTGTGCATTATGCGGTCCGACAGTCGCGTGCTAAAAGATCTACGTGACAAGATGCCGCGATAATTCTTGGACAATCTCAATCGTGAGGCGCGTGGCTGTATATATTCTATATGCAACAGAGTGTAATAGTGTTTATGGATATAAATACAGTGGGGGTCTGGACATGTAGGTATAATATAATTATTATACAAGGGTGGATATATATAAATATATAATAAGAGAAAGAATTGAGCATCGAGCTCTCTACTCACGCGCTATTACCGTCTGTGTATATATAAAAAGACAAAAATAAATATAAATTTCCACGTCAGTGTCTACACGACGACGAGACACTACCGCGCAATGTAATCTCCACCTTGCATATAAAATTAAATACTTTGGTGATGATGAATCGAATGATGCGAGTCACGATTTTCTAGGAATATCATAACGGCACTCTGTGTACCTTTTATTTACATGTTTCCTTTATTTATTATTATTATTTTATATTTATATATAAATTGTTCTGATAATAATCACAAAGACACGTCGCAGTTATCTTTTTGCTGATGTCTTATGTATGGATATATATATATTTATTTCATGTTTACATAAGTATAGAAAGAATTTTCCAACGTGTTCATTGTTTGAAAAATTACGAGAAAAAAAAATATTATAAATATAATAAAATTAATTTAATATTAAATATTTCACGCAATTTAAAAGGAATTTTTTTTTTTAAATTTCTTTCACGAATTTTGTATTAAATATATATTAATCAGTATTAAGATTTACATTTGATACAAATTTTAATGTGATATATTCAATATAATATAATCTGTTAAATTGTAAATAATAAAATATTTTCTCATATTTTGAATTATATTAATTTTCATTTTTTTGTTAGATTTATTCTATGGCAAGATGGGCGTTTATTCGTGTCCCTCTTTTGGAAGATTAGAGAGTATATATATATGTATATATATATATGTATATCGCGTATGTATATATAAAATCCCCAGGAGCGCACTAACTACTCGTGAATTTATCGAGACAGCTCGACAAGCGAGTTTTGCCGTTGGTATTCGCGCGCTCTCAGCTTGGATTATTAGGCGGGTGCGCTTGAAGAAGGCGCGACTAACTATATATATATACCTACTAAAATACGAGAGAGAGAAAGAGAGACATAAGTTTGTTCCAGAGAGCTGCCTTATTGCCAGTCGCTCGACAGTGGTGTGGTTATTGCGTTTATAAAGTAGAAACGGCCGGCGTTGTATGGAATAATAAAACGAGAAATCCGATATGTATAATATTGTGAGGAGAAAAGAGATAGAAATTCGCCGCGTGCGCGCGCGAATTTCAAACTTGTATATGTATATTATATAGGTTTGTAAATAATTTATAGCGGCGGAAAGCTGGATTCGCATAAAGCTGAATTTATTCGCTTGGATTGAAAATTTTTAGAGCAAAGGGTTATCAAAACTATATTTTGCTAATGGCGACGCGATGATGATGCTGATGATGATGATGTTGATGAGAGAGTAACATAAAGTTTAGCTTAGTTAATATTATTAATTTATTACTAAATATTTAAAACAAAAGAAAAAAAAAGAATTTTTTTATTATTTTATTTGAATTTTTTTTTTTTTTCATATTTAATTTAATTTTTTCATCTGGAATAATTTAAATAATTGCCGCAACAGATGAAACTCAGATCAGTGTAATATCACACCAAACACCAGTATTGTCGTTCCGTTTCTCGTGTTCCATTTCCCCGGTGTTCTTGAATGTTATAAAAAGTTCCAGTTACCACGACATTATAATACACTTATATATATATTTAGCGTATGTATAACACACTGCAAGCAATTTATGAGAACAGAGTAGAGAGGATAGAAAAATATACGCTATCATGCCAACGAAAAAAAATAAAAAAAAAAAAATAAAACACAAGTATAAATAAAAATAAAACAAAATAAATTTGCGAAATTAAATTAGAGAGAAAAAAATAATTAAAGTATATATATTAGGACAATATTTATATACACATGGACAATATTTATATCCTCCAGTAATAAATATGTACATATATACATACATAAATGTATATATGATGCGGTAGCAGGACGGTATCGGTGTTCACAACCAGATTTTGTTCGGTCACGGTGTCCGACGACGCCCCCGAGGCTACTTTCTGCGACACAATCTGCGCAACCTGGTGGTGCACCCACCGTGTCTCCGGTATTACGAGGTGTGCACCTACACCTTCCTCATTCACATAATATCAACAACATTTCCCTATTTTAATTTTCTCCCACACTAATCATACAATTATAATTTCAAATAAAAAATAAAAAAAAAAAAAAAAGAAACAATCGACAAAATAATATATTGAATATAAATTATTAAATCTCCCACATCAATTATAAATTTTTAATCAACTGTATATAGAATTATATATTATTAGCACACTGATAATTAGTAATATCAATGATGCATTATGTATAAATATTAGAGTGTAATTAACTGACTTTTAATTTATATATTTTTATTTAATATAATATTATATTATAATAAGTATCTTACATAGATAATAAAAATCGATTGTCGTTTGGTGCGGGAATACAATTGCGTTGCGCTTCAATTGTTCGCAGTTCCTGTTTCGTTGTATTTAATATAATATATGGATAAAGTCCTTCTCTTCCCAAATGTCTGGTGTAACTAAATACTCTCATGTGACATCATGGTGTATAGTGCCATGTACAAACTAACCACTTTTCCCTCCCCACATCTATCTATCTATCTATCTTTCTGTCCCTTACATAACTAATATAAAACCATCAGTATCATATTGTCACCCAAAGATTTTCCTTAACGTGATAAAAAAAAAAAAAAAAAATTACATCTCTATACATTTATATTTCTATCTCTCGACATGATCCATTAGTAGCAATTAAAATCTCAAATGTCTACAAAAAAATAAGCAAAGTATCCAATTTATATTTCAAATTATTTCCAAAATATTTCAATAAATAAAATTCGTAACTCATAAAAATTAATTACTATATTTTTTTTTTTAAATCAGTAAACAAACTACCTTCTTTTACTTTATCATATCATTCACACCATCATCAAATAGAGATAATATTTATATAATTATAATTATGGATATAATAAATATATATATACACTTGTTTACATAATTTACATTAAGGAAGTTGTTGAAAATTAATTCTCGTGGTAATTAGAGGATAAAGATATCTAAAGAAAACAAACAAGATAACACAACCATTAAGTCGTTTGTGTGTATAATATGAAGGGCGTATAAATATACATATATATATATATATATATTGCGTAGAAATATTAAGGGAAAGATATCTAAGGTCTTGTACCATCTGCAGGATCTTCTCTGCAATCCTGCTAAAACTCACTGCACTAATTGCTTCTTAGGTTAACAACGATAGTCATATACTGGTTATATATATGTATGTATATATGTTTATGGTTTGGTGTGTTGGTTAAGACAATGGGTATCCCATAAATCATCAGCAACTTGCGGTTTTCTCTATTACTTTAACAAGCGGCAAATAAGACATGACATTATATATTAGTTTTTCTTTACTGCCAATTTTCACACTTAGATTTATATATTTTTTTTTTGTGTTCTTTATTTCTATATTGTTTATTATTTATTTTTTATCTAGTTTATTGTTCAAAGTGATTTATATGACAGTGTTAAATATACCAATTACAATTGTGTTTATATATTAAAAATAAAAATGAATTTGAAATATAAATTTAATATTTATACAGACATTAATGTAAAATTATTTTTAGATAATGTCAATCAATAAATTTTATTCTTTTATTATTTTTATCCACACTGTGTATGATTATAAATTACTTTGTTAATTATATCTATTCATCATAATATTAGGATTTGTAATAAACAAAAAAATGCTGGACAATAATTGCTACTGTATTTTGAAATAAATATCTATACTTTGGTAATAATCTAACTTTCAGTCTTGTTTATAAATGATATATATTATTATGTAATGAAAACGGTGGTGGAGTAGTGAAATTGTTGCAGCGATGAGATGAAAAGAATAAAAGAAACGAGAATAAATACTTGTATATGTATAATAATACATGCATATGCATTTATAGTAAAATGTGCGTGTCCCGTTTGCTATTGTCATTGTAATATCCGCAGCTTTTGATTTATTTTATGGGACCGGCGCATAAACGCTTGGGTAAATGGCTCTCGAGCAACCGGTCGACCCGCGTGTGTGCACCAAGACGACAACGTAGACGACGTCGACGACGATGACTATTCGCAGCCGCAGGACAAATCCTCCAAAAGTCAATGTGTGAATATTCATAAATATTTTAACATCCCCGACCCGGTTTATAATTTTAAAAGACACGCTCTCGATCCTCGTCATCGCATATCTTGAAATTAGTTTCATACCCACGAAAATTATTTATTCATATATTATACCATAAATTATTGTTCTTTTATATTTATGACAATTTTAAATAGCGCGTGAAATTAATATTTCATAAATTCATCAAGTGTTATATAAAAAAATATATACATGTAGTATATATATTAAATATTCAAGATGGAATATAATTTTATGTATAAGTATATATATTTATATTTTTTTTTTTTACGTGAATTATAAATAACACGTACGTCATTGGCATTTTAGTATTCGAGTACTTTGGTAAATATGTAGATAATTAAGAGCGGATGTTGAACGGGATAGTTTCTCAAGTACTAAATGGGGAGAAATATATAGAGAAACAAAGAGAAACGAGTGTTTTAGTCCATGTCCAAGATTCGGAAGTAAAGGACCAGAAACGATAGTTAAACGAGTGTGTTTACTGTACGTTCTCTATATATTTTGTATGGATGTGTACTTATTTGAGTGAACGCGTTACGTACACGTGGTATAACACACTATAACACATTATACATATATACTTTAATAAATATATATATATATACTTAAATACATATAATACATGTTCTAGTGCAGAGCTCTGCACTCATCGTATATTTGATCACTGCCTCATTTCAAAGTGTTTGCGATTCATGCTCGCTCCAATGACTCTCTGTCATTCATATGTATACATACATAATGTATATGTACACATGCACACATATGTATATTACATAGAAGATATAGATATATTTATTAGGGTGTTTCATTTTTAGACGACATTTTTTTTTGTTTGTGAAAATTGAAAATCTGATAATTTATACAAAAAAAAAATATTTTTGTTTGAAGAAAAAATTCAGAGTTATAATTATAGAGGTTTAGCAAATTCAAAAATTCGATTTTCCATATAAATAATAGGAGAAAATTTTTTTTTCAACTTCAACTCGATTTTTTGGTAATCAAAATTTTTTTTTTTTGATGCTATTACATTGTTGATTCAGCATTATTTGTTTAGCTACCAAAGCTGTATATTAATTTTTTTCAAAAAAAATTTTTGATTACCGAAAAATCGAGTTGAAGTCAAAAAAAAAATTTTCTCTATTATAATTTGGAAAATCGAATTTTTGAATTCGCTAAGCCTCTAATTAACTCAGAATTTTTTTTTTGTATAAATTATCAGATTTTCAATGTCAACAAACAAAAAAATATATCACCTAAAAATGAAACACCCTAATATATTAATTCATACATAATAATTATTCTGAGAAAATTATGTTTTATTTGGCAGTGTATTAAGCTAGGGAAAATCATTAACGACTATTACGGCGTGATGACAATGTTTAAAAAAATAAATTACAGTTTATATACATATACAGATGTATATTAAAATTTATTTATGTATTTATATCCTAGTGTTTCTATACATATATTATATACTTGTGTGCAAGTGTAGAATATAGTTGGGTGGGCAAGAGGAATTTATTATCGGCGCAAGAGAGTTGGGATAGAGAGTACATTCGCAATAAACCGTGTGTCACGGGGAGTTATGGTGCGAGAGAGGTTTGTTATGGCCAATGGTGGCAACTACCGCAGGCAGACACCCACCTCTTCTCAAGTGTATATATATTTATATAAATATATATGTACGTGTATGTAAATATGTTATAGGTTTGTGTGAGCAGTGTATTGCAGCGCGCATGGCTATCTCATTTGCACTCATTTCTATATATATTTATATATATATCTATATGTATGTATGTATGTATGTATGTATGTATGTATAAATATGTTTGCTGTATATATATAATATTAAAGCGCGAGCAAAGGGAAAGGAAGAGAGATATGATTTACTGCCAGTTGCTGCTGTGCTCTGCCCCACCCAGGAATGCTGGGGTTTGCGCGAGATTTTTAGCCACAGAAAAGGAAGAAAAAAAATTAAAAATAAATGAATTTATAAAAATGAAAGGAAGAAAAAGAAAAATAATATAAATAAAATAAAAATTTTAAAATCAACTGGAGAATCGCGTGGAGGCATGATAATCCTGACGATGCTGCAATGGAGAGAAAACGAGTGTGGATCCTCCTGGCACTTCTCATATTATATACTATGATTCGCGTATATCCTTCTGTATAATATATATTTTTTTGCGTGGTCTTTAAAAGTTTTTTTTTAGTTTCAAAATATGTCATACTATTTTTTTTACGTGGTTTATATAAACACAAATAATAATTCTCAGTGATAATTTTTGAGTATAAAACATAAATTATAATATACGTGTGTAATTATAAAAATCATAACGGGGTCATGGAATAAATAAAATTAAAAATATAAAATTATTTTTGTTATCAATTATCAATAAAAATTAAAAATTAATGTATTAATTATTTTTATTATTTTATTTTTTTAATTTGAATTTTTTATTTTTCTAAAATTTTATTTCTTATTTTTTAATATAGTATTCAACATTTATTCATTCATTAAAATTTTTTTGATATAGTATATAAATTTTTATATACATAAACTGTGAAAATATTTTTTTTATTTATAATATTTATTGATTTATCAATGTGACAATTAAAATATTTTATTTAATTTTCCGAATTTATTTTTGAACTTTTTATTTTACTAAAATTTTATTTATTTTTTTTTTAATATAATATTCAACATTTATTCATTCATTAAAATTTTTTTGATATAGTATATGAATTGTTATACATATAAACTGTGAAAATATTTTTTTTATTTATAATATTTATTGATTTATCAATGTGACAATTAAAATATTTTATTTAATTTTCCGAATTTATTTTTGAACTTTTTATTTTACTAAAATTTTATTTATTTTTTTTTTAATATAATATTCAATATTTATTCATTCATTAAAATTTTCTTGATAAAATACATGAATTTATATACATATATATGTCTATTTTTAATTTTAATTTCCAACTTTTTTGGTATTTTAATTAAATGATGAACGAACAATTGGTCAAGATTTTGTATACATATTAATCTATATACGTTTGTATATAAATGCTTCGTTCATTCTGGCGTGACGCCAAAAGCGCGTTTGAAGGTATAGAGTAAAGGGGGTGAAAAATAAAAGAAACAAGGGGGGATTGTACTGTGTGATGTAGCACGTCAGGGTTTGACCACCGAGGCGTGAATATCTCGAACGAATCGCGATACGGCGATTACACCGAACGATATTCCGTCTACTGAGAATTTTCGTTTATATATATATAATATAAACATATATATATATATACACATGTATATTATCAACATATATATTTACTGCTGATGGGGAGTCGACGAGTGGCCGTTTCTTCGCTCATTTATGATCGTCTTATCGATTCGTGTATCGTTAAATTATCTCGCTCAATATTATTATACGAAAAAAAAAAAAAAAAAAGTTGAATGAATTAAAGAAAAAAAATTAATAATTGAAACAAAACTGGGGAAATTTTGTGGTTTATGATTGGAGATAAATAAAAATAATCAAGGGAACGTTTACTGATGGACGAAACAATTATATTTATAAGCCAAACGTTTGTGTTTTATAATTATATTCGCACGGTCAATTGTATATTTATTTATGTTACATGGTCATTATTGTGGAGGAGATGTGTTGGGTATTTTATTTTCATTTATTTATTTATTTATTTTTTTTTGCTTTACTCGTTATTTGTTATGGAAATTATTGTTCGCAAATGTTGAGAAAAGTAATATATATATATATATTTTGAGCGTGATGGGTTTTTTTGGATGCGTTGGCGAGCGCTTGAAAAAAAAGGATGTTTTTTAG
>JAQQBS010000002.1:1613327-1627548 GCA_030347275.1 Microctonus aethiopoides | reverse complement strand
TTTTTGACTAAGAGGCAGATTGAAATAAACAGTTTGGTCTATCTGTTGCTCAATCAATTATTTAACAAATCCCAACAGCAAAAGGGACAAGAAATAAACACACATGTCTGTACGTATACATATATACATATATGTTTTTTAAATTGCAGTTAACATAAGTGAATACGTGACACGTGTTAAAAAGGATGACCACGACACTTTCCCTTCAATATTATCCACAGCTCGTCATATGTACCTATATAATATACTTAAATGTATTTGTATATATATAATACAAGCTTAAAATAAATATTTTACATGTGTAATTAGATTTAATAAATATGTATAAACATGTATAATATAAAATCAATTTATTTCCAATGAAGAGAAATAAAATAATTAATTTTAAATTATTATGTTTAATGATTTAATTAATTGAAGAAAATTAAAATCGACGCGTTTTTGTTCTCTGTTATTGTAAATGATAATATATATTGTGAAAACTACTGAACAGAATTTTTGGAATGAACCGCGCGCGGCCAAAGTGATCCGACAGGTAGCCCCTAAAAGAGTGGGTCGTTATATACCTGCGATCTGCATGGTGTAGAACACTAAGACGATGACGAGTATGTATTATATGGATATATTTTGTGTATAGTAGTGTTGGAATTGTTATGCCGTTTATTTTACTCTGGCAGTGGAAACGTTCGAATATTAGTCGCGCGCAGAGAGTATATAAAGAAATATTCCTATGAATCATTACGATCCCATCTATATTTAGACACCAATACAGACAATCCTCAAGGTGTGAATCTCATCCACCTCTTTATGTAGATGAGGTCCGAAAACGCTCAGCTCAAACAAACACATGTACATTTATGTATGTACACATAAATATACAAATTATATTCTCATTTTCATGCAATGCATATTTATAATTTTATTTTTTATTTTTTAATATTATATTCAACATTTATTCATTCATTAAAATTTTTTGGAGATAGTATATGAATTGTTATATATATATAAATTTTGAAAATATTTTTTTTATTTATATTTGTTGATTTTTCAATGTGATAATTAAAATATTTTATTTAATTTTCCGAATTTATTTTTCAACTTTTTATTTTTCTAGAATTTTATTTTTTATTTTTTAATATAATATTCAACATTTATTCATTCATTAAAATTTTTTGGAGATAGTATATGAATTGTTATATATATATAAATTTTGAAAATATTTTTTTTATTTATATTTGTTGATTTTTCAATGTGATAATTAAAATATTTTATTTAATTTTCCGAATTTATTTTTCAACTTTTTATTTTTCTAGAATTTTAGTTTTTATTTTTTAATATAATATTCAACATTTATTCATTCATTAAAATTTTCTTGATATAGTACATGAATTGTTATACATATATAAACTGTGAAAATATTTTTTTTATTTATATTTATTGATTAATTAATGTGACAATTAAAATATTTTATTAAATTTCCCAAATATATTTTTCAACTTTTTATTTTACTAAAATTTTATTTTAGTTTTATTTATATTCATGTATTAATTTTTTTCTTCCTACCCACTTGTTACGTGTTCACTTTTGTTCACCGCAATATAACATCAGCTGCGATTGATTTACTGGATTGGCCCCGCGCACATTTCGATGCGCCATTACCGGCGTTAAGTGGCGCATTGTTAACCCCAACGTTATGCACGATTAACCGCAACTTCATCTATATATACACACATATTTATATTCACAATCTCAATCGTCATTGTTTTAAACCCTCTCTCTATATTTATAAACTTTTTTTTATTTCTCACCTTTATAAAGTATCGAGAGAAGAAAAAAATTTTTTCTCCTTTAATTCCTTTTATATATTTTATTTACTAAATATATTTTTCCATCAACTCTCGATGCCTTCAATTGTTTGATCATTTATAAACAAACACTATATTCTCGTAGTACATACATGCATATATATAACCAAATAAATTTTTTTATTATGTAAAAAAATATAATTTACCTTGTCAATAAATTCTTTTATTTATTTTTTTGCTCTTTATAAAATATAGGCACGTGCATAGAAGTGTTATAATTCACATATTCACATTACTCACTTCGCTATACTAATTAAAATGACAAAATACCTCTCGCGGGAAATAGAGTTTTACTTTATATATTTATATATAAAGATTATTACAGTGTGTGGGCTATAAAAAAAATTGCAATTTACTCGGTGCGTCCAATTAGAGTGAATGCGAATAGAGAGAAGACAGGGGAGCTGATGTATGTGAGTTAAGAGTGAGTAAAAAGTGGATAAGGGAGGTAGATGATGGAGTGTATGAGTGGATGACGATGAGGGAGGAGGTTAGAGGGAGAGTGCGCGCATAAATGCGCGTCAATGCGCCTCAATTAATTTGCAGGAAGACGCGCCCCGACGCCACTACTATATTACAACCGTCGTCGCATATTTTTACTTGTAGATATTACGATGGAAGGGTAGGTGAAAGCACGGAAAATATTGTGTAAGTGTGAAGACTCTTTTTATTTATATTTTTATCATTTTTCTTTTTCCTTCTCAGCTCTTTCTCCTCACATATATAAATATAAAAATATATACCTACATGTTATATATATATATAAGCAAACGTATATCATTATTTTTGTTACTCATCAGAGTTAAATGAAGATTTTTAAGTAATTAGTTTTTTCTTTTTATCTCCCAACAATTAGCAAAATAAATAAATGATAAAAGAAGAATTTATAAATGTTTGTTAATATTATAGGTATATATTGAAATATTAATCGAGCAATCAAATATTTATCTGTGGGATATATAATGATAATTGAATTATTTAAATTTGCGACAAAATTGAAAATAAATATATTATATAGAGGAAGAAAATAATTCGTTTGAATTTATATTTAATATTGTGCCTCGTTTACTTCATTTGAATTTTTTTTTTGTATACATTAGCATAAGTACTCAACTAATATATGTACACTTTGTCATATTCTACTGCACAGTCGTTCTATTTTTTTTTTTATCACATGTGCTCACACGCCACGTGTGTATCGTACACACAAACGAAATAATAAGAATAAGAACAAAATGTTTATGTATGCATAGTTGATATTCCAATGTGTGCATAGGTGTTATAAACTCCATGATCCCCTTCATATTTAAAATAACGCTCGTGCAGCTATATAGACGATATAGGTATGAAGGCACACCGAGTGTCAGTCACTTATAATATTTGTGAAGACCAAAAAATTATATTCAAATTTTCAATAGGACTAATTTTTTTTTCCACCTCACAGAAAAATTAAAATAAAAAAAAATTCTATATACTAATTTTAATTAATTTTAAATTTTATAATTCAACTGTTTCTTTTTAATATACCTAATCATAGACAATTATACACGATAATTGATGAATTTAATTCACTATTAAAATTTTCTCACCTTTAGAAAGTATACAAATAAATACATAAAATATGTAAATGAAATAATTGCAATTTGGAGCTCAAGCAAACACGAATGAACCTGCACGTACTTGAGAGTTAATGTCACAAAGATATTTTGATTTTATAATATATATATATTCCTTTAAATAATATATTACCTGCACGTAGATTTACGTCTAGGAGAAACTGAAAATTATATACGATAAATTTAGATGATGGCAATCATCAAAGAGGTATAAATATATATAAATATAAATGTATGTGTATTTATATATAGTGGTAAACTAAATTGAGCGCAACCACTGCTATGTGCGTGGTATGTTACATTGTCGCCTCATGCGAATCAAGCATTAGGAACCCTCGTTCTCGCGCGCATCAATTATAAACTCAGGCATGACTAATCGTTCGTGTCGAGACTTGCATAAATACACTTATATTACCAATAATAATGAACTGTGGATATGTATGTGTGTGTATATTATATATGTGTAATATATGTGTCGTATTGATCATCAAAGTGTATATAGGTATGTGAAAAAATTGCAATGACGATTTGTTACATTAGATATTATGAAATTTATGTTTAAATATATTTAAATATGAGTGAATGAAAATATATTATTCAAAATTTTTTATTTTTTATTTATTTCTTTGTCCTATACTGCATGTCTTGTTTCCGTTCTCGTGATGCGAATTGCGCCCTTATAAACCCACCGGAAACGAGGTAAAGCCGCGGACTTGACCACAAATACACTCTGTATTATAAATAATAGTCTTTGAGAATATTCGTTTTTTTTTTTATTTTTTTATCTTTATCTTCAGTTTTTTTTTTTTTTTTGTGAATTTATTTTTTTATTCTTGAATTATCACGTTTTTATACTCTGTGTATGTGTGAATAAATTGATATGCGTATGTGTGGGGCATTAAAATTATGAGAATGGAAAATAGAAATGGAAAAAGAGATAAAAATGAACGTGATATATTTTTTTTTTCTTTTTTGACATTTTTCACCTGTTTAAAAGGTTAAAAAACGTATTGAAATATGTTTATACACATATGATGGCAACAAGGCACTCTCTTGTGTAAATATATACCTTTGGATATTATAAATATATGTATATACAACTCGCGTGCACGACAAATATCAAGACATCCGTAGCGGACGCGATTACAAAATATATAAATACCAATACAAATGATAAAAAAAGGTTTTAAATATTCAATTTACTCGTGTGGGTTAATAAAATAAGTTGAAATGTATATGATAATATAATAATATAACCAAATTAATGTAAATTATAAATAATAATTGACGATTATAAATATAAATACAAATATATATTAATTTATGATTTAAAATTTCGGATGATTAGATAAAAAATTCATTTGTTTTATTTATTTTGTATATTAAAAAATTAAATAAATATATAAATTATGCATGTATGTATTTATGATTTATAGTGAGTACACTTCAAGTATTTATGGATATTTTTATCGCAGAAACGTGCTTGCTAAGCTTGAGGTAGTTAAGGGTTGGTTGGGCGTAATTGAAAGCACTTTAGCGACCCCAAAAAGGAGAACGTGCGTCCATTTGCATTTGACTCTTTGTTATTTTACTTACAAAAAAATATATATGTGTGACATATATAAGCAGTTTATTATTTTGTTTTATTTATTTTATTTCTTCGTGTTATATTTCTTGCACGAAAATTTAACTCGAATGTATTAACGAATGAAAAATTAAAAATATATTTATAATTTTTTCTTTTGGATATTTTTTTTTATTTATTTAATTTTTTTTTTTTTTTTTCAAGAATTATTAATAATGATAATATATATATTAAACATGCAGGATCATGAACAGGATGTGTATTTAAGTGTGTGAGGATATGTTAAAATTGAAAACACATTGAAAAAAAATTTTTTTGAATTAATTATAATATATATATATTGATATACATACAAGTATATTGCTTTATATACGTGTATGAACATATATATATGCATATTCGATTATGATCAGTCAGAATTATTGACATAATCATCAACATAAAAACAAATATTTTTATATGATAATATTACTATTTACACAATGTTGTTTATTTTTTTTTCTTTCTCATTCTTTAACGTTTCCTAAATAGTTTTTTTTTTTATGATTCTAGTTTGTTTCTTTTTATAATTTGTACACAATTGTTATTTTATTTTTGATCCTTATTCACAAGACTTAATACTTGTTTATATATGTTATTAAAATTTAATTTTGTTGAAAGTGATAAGGAGAAGACTTTAACTTTTTTTTTTCTTTCATATTTAGAACTGTACATCGAGCAAGAGAGAAGAACATTATAGATACAAAAAAAAAAAATAGAAATAGTTATGATAATAAAATAAAATGAAAAGAAAAATTGGAATAAGAATGACACAAAAAAAAATAAAGAAAGAAATTAAATTATTAAAAATTGTCAATTTATATTCGCTGATATTTTTATAATTTTTACTAACGTATACTTTATAAATAAACAATATGTAATTTTTGATTTTGCTAATGGTAAATTTATACATGACCTTAAACACTTATATTACTAAATATTAAAATTAAGAGGAAAAACATACATAATCTATTTTTATCAATGATTGTTTATTTATTTTTTCTTAATTGAATTAATATATATTTATAATTTTCAAATATATTTATACATAAAATGCATTGAAATCCATTTGGTGTATATACTTAATAAAATCTCAATAACAATCTTCATATACGATCAGTCAGCAGGATATTTTTCCTCTTTTATTTTTCTTTTTCTTTTTTTTTCATTTAATTTATTTTTTATCATCCACTTTCTCTCTTGCTCGCCAAATTTTTTCTCCTTTTATGTAAGTTGTGTGTGTAGTTGTCGCGCGTGCAGCGTATGATTGATCAAGGTTTTTGGTTTTGTGCGCTTTCATTTGGTTTGCTCATTTTATTTTTCTGTGCCCTCTCTCGTTTTACCCCCTTTCTCTCTGTCTCTTACAATTTTTTTTTCTTTCTGTTTGACACACTAGCTAGTTAAGTCTCAAGAGCTCGAAGCTGTTCTTGCGCGTACGGATAAAAAAACGGGGCAAACGTCGTCCGATAGGTCCTATGGGATCACAGTTATCGAATCAGTAATACAGAATTTTTTTATTTTAAATATATAAATATATTTTATTATTTTTTTATTTTTTCGTAGTTGTAAATGCGAACAAAAATTAATTAATCAATTAATAATACTTTGAGTGATGGATAGATATGATGAATGACAGATGAAATTATATATGTAGGTAAGGATCAAAGGAATATGAATGGTGAGAAATTAAAAAGTATATAAGGAACAATTGGAAACATATAAATGATGTTGAAGTGTGAATAATACAATATTAATGATTAAAGTAAATAATAATTGGGAAATAATAATTAATGGTACGTTTTTTTTTTTTTTTTTTTCATATATATCTGGACACTGAATCGTCGTTTTGACAAAATAATAATTAGTTATATAAATGAATAATAATTAAATAGTATTTTACTCAAATAAATTCAATTTATCGCGATATTTATACTTGATAATTTATTTTCTCTCTTTCTTATTTTTATTTTATATATTTATGAATATTATTTACATTCGTAAGATTTTTTTTTCTCTATATTCCGTATCTTATAATGAATAACTATCTATCTATCTATCGTTTTTCTTTTTTTATTATTTCTTTTCCCTCTCCCTTTCGCACTTTGTCTTTTTTTTTTTTTTTTTTTTTTTTTTTTTTTTTTTTTTTTTTTTTTTTTTTTTTTTTTTTTTTTTTTTTTTTTATATTTATGTTTATATCCGAAATAGAAATTTTATTTTAATATTATCACAGTGGTTAATTCGAATAACGTGAAGCAGTATTTATATTCTCTTGGAAATTAAAGTAAGAATTTATGTGAAAACCAAAATTGAAGAAAATAAATAAATAAAAATTAATTCACTTCACCCCCCCGCGCTTTTATTAACATTCTGTCTCTCTCTTATGATTATTAATTTCATCATTTCTTAACGTATCCGACGAATAAAATATATATCTCTCTATTCCCTTGGTGATTTTGTTTGAATTAATTTAAACCCAAATTTACGCCAGTGTTGCCATTAAAAGGCAAATAAATTCATTCAAATAAATTATGAATTTAAAATATTGAATTTTAATTATCAATTAAAATATTTATCCAGTCATTTCAATTATTAAGTTAACTCAATATAAATAAATTAATTAACTAAATTCACAAAATAATAAAACAAGATTTATAATAAAAAAAATTATAAATTATAGAAATAGAGAAATAAAAATAAAGGAAATATTGAATTTAATTTTAGATCATATTTATTGTAATATTCATCAGTTACATAAAATATGTATGTATATAAATATATACATATGTACACGATTTTAGGAATCACGTTGTGGGGATAAACTTTTGCTCCTCAAGTCGTGAGTTGTCCTCAGATTGACACCTGGCAACACTGGTCTAAGCTAACCTACGAATCAGTGATTTATAATCATTAGATTTTCTCCTTCTCATGTATATAAATTATCAAATATATGCAAGTAAATAATTATAAACATAAAAAAAAATATCCACTTTATACAATACATATTTTAATATCGCAAAATTTTTATAATTTGAGTATAAAATTCATGTGATCCAACATGCAAAATTTACAAATATAAATACATATTCATAAAAATCATGAGAAAAAGACAGAATAAAAGCCGGGGGATTGACGTGACTGTACCACTTTATTAATTCATAACCACATAACAAAAAAGAAAAAACTCCAAAGATATATTTTCAAATAATTGTCCAAATTTGTATGAATAATTGTGCCATTAATTAATTTTGTTCGAAAGACAACACTCGATGTGATTATTTCAAAAATAATATATATATAATAATTAATATATATATTATTTATTAATTTTTTTTTTTATAGATGGTTGATAAAGATGATTTGAGGGCTTACATGTGGGTGAGCGGTGGTATCACCGAATGATGTTGAGCCAATGAATCTGGTGATGGTCCAGGTGAATAGCCACTGGTGCTTTGTTGAACAGCCCCTTGTTCAGTGTTATATGGTAAATACATAGAGATCATTTGTTTAATATCACCCTGAGGCTGTTGACTTTGTTGTTGTGTCATATATTCTCGTTTAACTGCTGATGTTGCAGATGCAGCAGTGACTGTTGGCGTCGGTGTATGAATTCCGCCGCTAGCCGGACTCGTCGGCTCCGATTTTATGCTGCTACCACTTGGACTATGACTGGACATCTGTGAACCAGGCTGTGGCTGATGATAGGGCGATGGTGAACCGCCGGGTACAGTTGTTGTACCATATCCACCATATCCATTCATATAGCTGTTGATTGGGCTTGGACTACCGCTGCCCATATGATGGCCCATATCATAACGTGGATAACCGGCAGCTAAATGACCACCGTATGCTGCATGCTGTTGATACGCAACTGCGGCCGACGGATCATGCATCATATAACCATTTGGCATGTATCCATTAGGCATTTGATAAACGTCGCGTGATAGTTGAGGCTGCTGTGATCCCACTGGTGCATTTACTTGTCGTTGATCGACGCCAAGCATTCCACTAACATTAACACCACCGCCAAGTGGAAATTTATCTTTTTTCATTAGTGTCTTGGTCTTTCTTCGTGGCCGATATTTATAATCTGGATGCTCTTTCATGTGTACAGCACGCAATCTTTTTGCTTCATCAATGAACGGACGTTTTTCCGATTCACTTAATAATTTCCATTCGGCTCCAAGTCTTTTAGATATTTCAGAATTATGCATTTTAGGATTTTCTTGAGCCATTTTACGTCGTTGTCCTCTTGACCATACCATAAAAGCATTCATTGGTCGTTTAACACGATCATTATTATTATTTTTACTGGTATTATTATTGTTGTTTGGCGGTTGATGTTGCTGTTGAGTTGTTTGTTGAGTTGATTGTGGTTGCTGGGATTGTGAATGCGGATGATGCCCAGCAGATTGTTGCTGTGCTAATGAATGCATAGATTGATGCTGTTGCTGTTGTTGTTGCTGCTGTTGTTGTTGTTGTTGTACAACTTGCATTGATGCGTAATGATGCTGTTGTGCTTGATGATGATGTTGTAATGTAAGTGCACTCAATCCCGTTGAACTTGGTGGACTGCTACCTGACAATGCTGGACTGTGTACAATTGAACCAAGTGCACCGTAAGGTGATACTCCGGCATGATGACCCATTGGTGATACACCTTGATGTGGGTGCGGCGGCATTTGCCCATGTAAACTGCCGCCTTTCATGTCCGTCTCCATCGTTAGCATGTCTTCCTCTCGGTGCCCGTACAGTTTGCCGCCCTTTTCTTCTTCACAATTTGTATTAGCAAATTGATAATAAGACGGTGCGATCGGCCCACTAAAATATGTCAGATTCACTGTTAATTTATGTACGGAACAAATGTTTCTTTTTTTTATTGTTTATTATAAGAGAACGGCGAAAAAAATCTCACCAATTATTTCTAATCAATGGCTGCATCATAATAATATGCGATTTAATGTTTTTTATCGGTTTCCACACACGGTAATTCAATCGTTTATTTCAATTTTATTTGCTAACTTGCCATTCAAATAAAAAAAAAAAAATTTACAATTGACACACTGTCACTTTATGCTAGTTTTTTTTTATTACTTTTTAATATTAATGTCGTTTATACATGTCCATGTGTTGATATTCACTTGCAAAACGGTGGTTACCAATTCAAATAAAAAAAAAAAAATTTACTTTTTTTCCTTTCTTTCCGGTCACTGTACTCGCGACAACATAGTATATTATTCCACAATAGTTTATATACCATTAAAAATGATCGCACTCACGCTAAATTAGCATTTAAAAATATAAAACTAATAAAAGTTTCCATTAAAAAAAAAATAACAACACCACTTATTGAATCTATTAATATTTGTTAAATAAAAGCGTTTGGATTGCTCGTTTAATATTATAATGAAATTATCACGCGCACGTTTTATACGGGTAAAGACCCTAAGAGGTGACTTCCACTCTGATCGAAAGATCGGAACTGTCTGAGTATTTGTAGCCTCTGTCTTAGGTTCCCACTCTTTCACCGTTCTGCGACCGTGTGTGCATGGGGCTCACTTCAAGCCAAGGTACTTTATCCCACTCATTCTCCCTCTAACCGTCAATTTACCCTTTCCCAAACCCATACTCTCCCTAACTCATGCACGTTCGTGCGTCCCGAGTGTACCCGAACTTATCCCCACCGCCACAATATTAGAACACTCGTGCCACCACTCCTCAACAAAACGACCATACTCGACAAGTTTAGACACGACTACGCGCAAGCTTACTGCCTGCAATCGATTGATACGCACGCCTGCCATCATTTCACTCAGCCAATGGTCGCTCATCTCACCACTATTGTGGGCGGTACCAAATATATTGTGACGTCATCGGTCCACCGACGCGACCTATAGTCGCGTCGTCGCACCATTTTCCCGCTCTCATTGCTTCCCTCTCTTATTTTTATCCTCACAAACTAACGTATTCTCTCACTTTAACGCAATGGCCCACCGAAATCCAAGGTTGCAAGTCATGATTTTTCTCTTTCTTTCACTCATTTATAAACTTGCTTAAAAAAAAACATTAATACATTATATATTTTTTATACACACAATATCTAATGTGTCTTGTTCTATTCTTATTTTTTTCTTCATTTCTTCTTTATCTTTGTCTTTGGAGAATTTTTCTAGATAAAATAAACGGATAAATAGTACAAGAAATTATAAATTGCTCTCAGGAGAATATTATTTTTATAGTATATAAGAATGAAATCTTTAGTTATAACCTAGATATCATTTCAATAGGCATTTATGTATATAATACAAATTATAATATGTATTAATAGAGTTGTATATACATACGTATATATACGATGGTTTGTTGAACTTTTGTGGCGCGTGCCATAATATATAATATATAATACAATATATTCTTATTCTTTAGCATTGACCGCGGGAGATGACAGTAGGGAAAAAAGCCTTTAAATGGCATGTAAATAATCCCAAATAGCATATATCGGCGAATCACCTATTATATTATGCGTATAACATACACATATAATATGTACATACGTATATGGATGAATTTTTATGTATTATATATAAATGTGCGTTGGTATGTGCTTTGCTTTGATGGCGCGTACTTGTTGGGCCATTCAACCTGCGTGAGAAGTGAGATTCACCTTTTTTCTTTTTTTTTTTATATTATATACCATTTGTGTACATGAAAAGAGAAGGCTTTTCAGTGAAAGTGTATATTGTAATATACACTAGAGCAAGTGAGAACGTGAATAAATGCGTTTATATATATATTTACAAGCTGTGTATATATAGATATAAATATATACATATAATGCACACATGCATAATAATATAATGCTTGATACTTCCTTTGTGACTGTTATACATATTATAATAAATATTATGTATTTTTATTAAAAAAAAAACAATTAAATATATTCTGTGGGTTTTTCATTTTTAGGCGATATTTTTTTTTGTTTGTGAACACTAAAAATCTGATAATTTGTACAATAAAAATATTCTCGATTGAAAAGAAAATTTAGAGTTAATTATTTATAGAGGCTATTTGCGAATTCAAAAATTCGATTTTCCATATAAATAACAAGAAAAAATTTTTTTTTCGACTTCAACTCGATTTTTTGGGAATTAAAAATTTTTTTTATGCTATTACATTGATGATTCAGCATTATAGTGTTTATTGTAAGATAATAATTAATGTCAGATCAATAAATTCAAGTTTAATTCTGATCAGAATTTTTTTTTTAAACAGGAAAATTTTTTTTTGTATAAATTATCAGATTTTCAGTGTTCACAACCAAAAAAAAAATATCGCCTGAAAATGAAACACCCTAATACACATATATACATGTTATATATTAAAATAAATAATTGATAAAACTCTTAAAATTCAATATATTAATTATAATCGATTTTTAATTTTTTTTTTCAAAAAATTTTTTTGCACAAATATATATAAGTTTTAGATTTTTATCAGTGATTATTAATAATTTATTATATGATAATACATATATATAATTGCATAGAGAGTTGATAAAAAAAAATATATATTAATTTTTATTAATTTTGTTAATTTATTTAGATGAAATTTGAATAATATATTTAATACAAATCGTCTGATGGTTACAATTCGTTTATTATTTAATTCTGCAGGTTATTCAAATGGAAACAATATATACACATGTATTTACGCGAATAGGACCTGTTGCTATTGTCATATAGATTGTAATGAAATAATGCATCATAGATAATCATAGTGTACCCCAGTGTCTGCAGTACAATGAGAATAAAACTCCTATAGTACCCGTCAAATTATTATATATCGTCTATACAACCAAAGAAAAAGGGGATGTACAATATATAAATCCACCAACACTATAAGTATATTTCTATACACAGAAAAGAAAATTTTCAAAACATTTAATTGTACATAAAATAAAAATAAACCTGCATATAAATATTTTAATATTTCTACAATAAAATCTTGCACTTATTCCTATTACGATTCGCAATTATTTCAAGGTGCGAACATAACTATTATACCTATAACATCAATATTTTAAATAAACAATTATGATACATTGTACGTACAAAAGAAAAAAAAATTATACTAATGATAATAATAAACAGGAGAATTAACAAAACATATTTATTTCATGAATGATCGTTGCGTAGTGAAAGTGTATAATAATGTGTGGTTCCATATGAGACAGCAGGAGGTCTTTATAATTCAAATCAATGTTTGTATAGATACTCTCTCGATAGAGCTATATACATAAGTATATAAACATACATACAACATAATTCTTCTATACGTATATAATATACATGAAGGTACACTTCGTTGCTGGCACATATTGCAATATATATTGCTTCAAACTTCAATGCTGCTGCAGTCACAGAGTATATTATTGATAGAGATGAGTAGGGGCTCGTGGCATATATAAATATATACACAATATAAATTCCCATTGTTAATATACATATATATTAAGTGACCGCAACAACAAAAGTAAAGAAAAAAAAAAAATCAGGAAGTGGATTCGAAAAAAAAAATAAATAAAAGCACTTTTATATATTTTAGCGGAAGAAAAAAAAAAGGTGGAAACTATTAGGTATATAATAATAATACTTTTATGTATATAATATAATTGAAAATCGATTGGGTATGTATATAAAAATGAGATTTCATATATATATATATAGCAAATTGTATTTTTATTATTTTTTTTTTATTGTATATATTGTTGGTGTATATAAAATAAGTATAGACATTGCCAACAGGTGATACCATTCGTCGTTCGAGCTTTTGACGATTTGTGTGCGATCGCGCACTCTTGGCGCGAATATAATGAAAGAAAAGTTGAAAGAGGATAGTGAACGTAGTTGCTATTATATATATATAATGTATATAACCACCCTCTATATACAGTTGTAGCTCTTACTTTCTTTAACGTATACCAATATTCCCCTGAAAATCTCAAACGTTCATCGAAACGATCGTTGATATAGGTATTATATACAAACGAGACGATTGCAATTCTCCCTCTTTAATGACATGGACGTCACAGTCTTTATCGGGATGAGTGTGGGGTGAAA
>JAQQBS010000002.1:1598961-1613164 GCA_030347275.1 Microctonus aethiopoides | reverse complement strand
TTTTTTTTTTTCTCTTTTTTTTTTTCTTTTGGGCTCTTGACATTTACCCAATGTCTTTGTTGTTAGAGGTTACTGGAGCACTATACAGGCGTTATGTATGTATGTTTATGTATACGTGTGTTCCACCCTATATATTTTGTCATTGGTCTTTTTTGTCTGCGAGAATTAAGAGTAATTGATGTAATAGATATTATAGTTCAATTGATAGAGAGAATGGGAGAATGAACGAAATTATATAAAAAAAATTGTAGGGTGTTATCAATGATGTAGTATTTTTTTTTTTTTATTTGAAATCTGTTGTTGGATGATGTGGTTAGTGTAATTTTATTTATTTGATAATTGATAGATTTTTAATTATATTATAAATAGTTGATCGAGGTTTTAGAAATTTTTTTTTTGTTTGGAAAGAAAAATTGATATTTTTTATATTTGATATTTTTTTATTTATTTTTTTGTGTGTAGTATTCTTTTTTTTTATATGAAATCAGTTGTTGAATGATGTGGTTAGTATAATTGTATTTATTTGATAATTGATAGATTTTTAATTATATTATAAATAATTGATTGAGATTTTAGAAATTTTTTTTTATTTGAAAAGAAAAATTGATATTTTTATATTTGATATTTTTTTATTTATTTTTTTGCATGTAGTATTCTTTTTTTTTATTTGCAATTTATTGTTGGATGATGTGGTTAGTGTAATTGTATTTATTTGATAATTCATAGATTTTTAATTATATTATAAATAATTGATTGAAGTTTTAGAAATTTTTTTTTATTTGAAAAGAAAAATTGATATTTTTATATTTGTTTGATTTTTAATATTTTTTATTCTGTATATTAATCAATTATTTGTATTGGAATATTATTGTACAGGAGAGAGAATATTGAGACTGAATTTGTAACTGAATTTATTTAATTAAAATACGAATGAAAATTGAATTTATAAATAATTATAGTTTATCAAAGTTGAATTTCAATATTATTTTAAACGTATATTGTAAATGTATAAATTCAATATTTTAACGGAAATTTCTACGTACACTGTACACTTTACATTATTTAGAATATTTATCAGTAGGTATCTACGTCAGACTAGATTTTAGATTCTAGAATTTACTAATCCCTGGGATTCCCCAAAGTTATTGAAATAAAACTGTAAAATTATTATTTATAGAGTTGAAATTTATGACGCCTGTATAAGTAGTAGTCATGAAGGCAAAGATAAAATTTACATGGCTCCAATATTAACGTAGCAATATAATTAAGGGATTATACGACTTAAATATGTTATATTGCAGAAAAGCAGTTGAATCATAAAATTTTATTGCTCCCAAAGTGACGTACGAAGAAATATATTTATAAAATTTATTATTACCACCTTAACGGACACTTTGGAAAATTTAAGAATATAGTTTCCGATTATTCAAAATTTTTCTCTTAAGCCCAACAAATAATCTAAACTTATACAAAAATAATATATTTATAATCACCAGTCATTTAAAAATCTGATTCGACTCATGATTAAGAAAAAAAAAAATGATAAAATAATCTTAATTCATTATCACAATTTTTTCTAAACAAAATACTAAATATTCTCTACCACAAAAATCCAAAGAAATAATTAAAAATTAAATACACAATAAAACTAAATCTCGTTGATATTAAATGTACAATATAATTGTTATAAGTGAGAGTCACTGGGGCCAGTGGGCCCCATTATTCATGCTCCTTTAGTATAGGTTTACATATACGAATCTTCCAAAAGTGTATGAAAAAAAAAAAAAAAAAAAAAAAAAAAAAAAAAAAAAACGACCCGGGGGTTGTTCGCACAAAGAAGGTTAGAGGAGAGGAAACAGAGGGGGTTTAGATGCTGGAGGGTGCAATATATATATACAAAATTCTGACGATATTTATTGCGGGGATGCGTGCACACCAGATATTATTATTTGTACCGCACATAATTCAAGTAGGTCGTTAAAATTATTTTATTACTTGTTCTACATAACGCTTTTGGAAATTCTACTCACTTTCGCGTGCGACTGAACGCACCCATATTTCCCGAACGGATGTATATTTATTTATATTATATATACCTGCGATTTCGTTTATTATATATGCCTATTTTCACGATGTTATATATTAATATATTTATTGCATTAATGCGCTGCGAATATATAAAATATATATCACAAAATATAATAATAAACTGCAGCGATCCTATTTTTTTTTTGTCCCCTCTTATACAGATAAACCGTTACATATATTCTTTTTTTTTTTTTATTCGTTTCGCATGTTGCGTAATCGATATCTTTCAAATATGTACGCATGGATCTGATGCTGTGTGCTCGGGGTAGATTAACATGATAATAAAATAGTGCACCTGGAGCATATGCATGCAGGTATAGATATTGTGAATAATTAATAATGTATCAATAACGAATTATTACAACGTGAAATAAAAATAAAAATTTTTTTTTTTTTTTTTTTTGTTAAAATTATAAAATTAATTTTTTTTTTTTCATTTGTTATAGCAAGTGGTGAATATGTGAATTAAAATCATATTAATCTCATTTATACCGATTTCAAGTGACCTATTATTATGGTGTATGAAAGAACCCTCTGTATAAGGTCTCGTGTCATTTCTATTATTAAGAAATAAACATTCAAAAAATTATACGTTTACCAATATGTTATACTGATGATTTTTTTTTTCATGATGATTTTGACACCGCCTCCCTTGTATATTATTTCAAAGGGATGCACTATTGGAAAAATCAAAAAGTCAGTTGAATTTGTAAAGTAGAGAAAAATACTTATTACAAAGCAAAAAGAAAACTTTATCCAAAACTTATTTTGTATACAATAATAGGGGGATGATAGTTTTCGTTATAATATTCCAGAAGATAAATATAGAGCGACAATGCATTCTCATGTGTGTGTGTGTAGTGGAGGTTATACGCGTGAAAAAAAAAAAATTTATGAGCGACACAGAGAAAAATCGGGGGTAATACGGGGGAGGGGTGGATATAAAAAGAGAGAGAATAAGAGAAAAAGAAAAACGAAAAGAGAGCATGGTATATACCCTTGTCAGAATATAGTCAAGGGTGACAGGTAAGCACAGGGGGTTTCCCACTCGTTTGGCGACGGCAATGAGTTTTCCCCCTGTGATTTTCAACCCTCAGTATATACCTTATATCTAAAATAAAAAAAAAAAAAAAAGGCCCAGACATTTATAACCCATGTGCGGTAAAAATATGTATAATAGCACTTATATTTATCATGCATTGCAATTGATTAATTGAAAAATAAAAATCTGATGTGGTTTTACAATTTATTCATTTTTTTTTTATTATTTAATATTCATGTCAATTTTATTTTTTTAATTCACTGATATAATTTAATATATTCACATGCATAAACCTGCAATTTAGCAATCAGTAGAGTATATTTATACATGAAAGAAAAATAATTATTATACGTTTCATTTTTAATAAAAAAAAATATATAAATTTTTTTATTTTTTTTTTTATTAATTTATTTTTTAAATAAAATATATATTGCATGTATATACGTTCGACCATCATGTCAGGACTATATATACTACTTCAGTAATATATATATATGCATACATATGTAGTAAGTGTGTGTTATATATTCGTTGAAGTGCAGCGCTCGCGCAGCATCGCGGGTTTTATAACACACACGTGTGCGCAATGGGGCCATGGATCCAGTAGCCAACAGCCAAATGCATCAAACATGAATGTCTATATACTATATAGTATATATATATATATATTTAAGAGTATGAGGGAGAGAAAGAGCAAGTATATATCGCGTGAGGGTTGGAGAGAAGCCATCTGCATCCCGATGAATGCGCTACTAGTCCGCGCGCGTTCCCCTTTGTGAAAAAAAAAAACCCCCTTCGCACTTTCAACCCCTGACGTGGGCCAGCCGGATAAATCCGATGGTTCTCAACTTAAACAAGTATTTGTACATATCTGTTTGCGCTCTTATGTATATATATGTATATATATATATGTACGCGTGTATAAGAAAAATATTTCTTTGTCCTCGAAACATTTTTCACAAAGAAAATATAAGAATTATAGTTGCAATGAACTATTGAGATTTAATTATTACAAATGATTATAAAATATAATTGTTAAAATTTATTGAAATATACATATATATGTATATGTTTTGAATAAATAAAAATATGAATGCGAAGAAAAAATTGTTATAAAAAATTAATATACATCATTGGTAAAACAATATTTTAATTATTAATTTAGTCCGCGCGGACTGTTTAAGTTATAGTTAAAGCTCATATTTTCAGTATATATTTATATTTTATATACAATGAGGGAATGTTTGGGTATAAATTTAAAATTAAAGATAATTATAGTAGTTTGCTAATTGTATTTTAATGATTTACTTAGAATTTTAAATTGGCATAAAAATTAAAAATTTAATATTTCTTATATGAGTCAGGTTTATTTTATTTTCTTTTAATTAATAATTATTTCTTAAATAGCAATTGATGCTTTCCACATCAGACGGCTAATTTATTTTAAATTATATTGAGAAGTATGTACAATATAATTTAGAAATTAAAAGTAAATTTAATTAGCCATATAATTATTACAAATAATAATTTTATTTATTTTCACTATATCATACATTTGCACGGTTGACTTTGGAAATCATTCGCGCGCGCCCAGCGCGTTTATCAAGTGTATGAATTAAATTGCCGTTTTATAACCCCCGGGAGGGGAACCTCTACAGGGAATATACTACACATATACATATACATATATATGTATAATAATATATCTATGTATTTGTATTCAACCCTGCGGCGAAAATATAAATATGAATTAAACAAACGTCTTATAAAAATGTATATTAATAATAAAGACATTGGAATAATTTTTGAAATGTTTATTAGCTATTTCAATATCCTTTTTTTTTTTTAATTCTTAAATATCTCACATACAAAAAAATAAACAAACAAATGAAAAAAAAAAAAATATATATTTCGTCTTTTTATTTTGTTTTTATTTTCTCATCAAACAACCTTGTACGTATTAAACTTATTGCGCACTCGAGTGTAACCTCGGCCTATTTTCAAGGATCATCATACGATGCATGAAGAAAATAAGTGTCGAGAAGGATGAGAAAAAAAAGTAATAAAAAAAAAAAAAAACAAACAACAAGAAAGCAAAAGAGGTCTCTCTGGTACGCCATTCAACCAACGACCGCGGTGCAATCACAACGCTTGAAATTTTCATGAAGTCCTTCTTGTCTCGTCTCGCAAAATGTATGTATACATATGGTTCTGTTATACATAGATATATATGTGCTCAAACATTTTGTATATAGATATGTATAACGGTGATGTTGAAATTGTACATATATGTACAAATTGACAAGATGAAATGTCGAGACTCAGGGTCAAGCGAGTGGCATCAACGTCTGCATATATATATATATATATTCAAACAGCAAGCTCAAACGTGTATAAATAAATATATATACATATATTAAATATTTAGTGGATATGTATGTATATATATTTAATTTATGTTTCTAAAAAGAGAATGACTAATTTCCTGTTTTTTGTAGAGATAACGGATATATATATATATATATATATATATATATATATGCGTATGTGTATTGTGAAAAATTGAATAGTGATATATATTAATAATAAATAAAAATAAATGTGAAGAAAAAATTGCTATTAAAAATGGTGAAATAATATTTTATTAATCTAGTCCGCGCGGACTATTTTTAAATTAATTATTAAGCTCATTTTCAGTGTATATATTTATGAATATATACTGAGAGCATTTTTGAGTGAATATATTACCCCCTTGTATATAGTAATAGAAAATAAAATCTAATTAATATCCTTAATCAATATAACATCTTAAAATAAATGACATATAAAACTTCACGTTTGCCAATATTATTATACTAAACGCTTATTTTAATATTCCTTTTTTATTTTTATACATATACACTATGAGAGAATTTTCGAGTAAATATATATTACACCCCGTAACCCTTAGTAAGCCTGGGGCATAACAATAATTGATAGAAAATTTCACATTTTAAATTAGTTTTTAATATAAATTGAAATAAATATTACGCGAATTAAAAATATATTTTATTCCGCTACAGAGTAATTTTTCTATCAAATATTATTATGTTCTAGATCTTTCTATGGGTTACGGGGTAATATTAGATATTTACTCGAAAATTCTCTCAGTGTATATAATATATAAACTTATTGTCGGTGTATATCGAATATATTGTGCTTGGGAAGAGAAGAGGCTGAAAAATTTCGACTTGGTTCCATAATAAACAAATAAATGATTAAAGAACATTAGGCTACAAAGTAACCCGGATTAAAGTGTAATTAACAGTCAGGTCTAAACCGGATACATGCAATAAAACTCATTCGCAAACGTCAAAAACATTCGGCACAAATCCTATACGATTATATTAATTATATATCTATTAAGTTTATAACAATTATGTCAAAAGTTTTACTTAAAATTATTTTTTCAACATGTATATAAATACATATACATATATACCATGAATATATCTATATAAACAAATAATTTAAAATGATTTATACTTTATAGTGATGAGTAACTGACCTTCAAGAAATTGTAAATAAATTTATCTTGGATATAGTATTTATATAATAATTATGAGGAAATATATATTAATCATGCGCGGCATATGAATTCGCGCGACTAATCGCAAGTACATAAGTGTATATATGTACATAGAGTGTTGGCCTTTTCCAGGATGACGGCAACACATCCATCAAGAGTATATAGAGATCCGAGTATAAGTCCAAAACGCGCGCTTTTGCCGACATTGGCGGCGCGCTATAGCTTGATTGATGCGAGATTACAAGCGCCGGGGACACTCGTTGACACCCAAATGATGTATCGTCCATGTCATTCGCGTGTACTGCATATATATATATATAAGTATCGCGCCCTCCGATTTTGTGTATATATGTAAAGGTATATATACAACACAATCTATCTCGATTGGTATGTAGCACGAAAAAGCTAGTTATTATTATATGTATTCTAACAAAAAAGAAAATAATGAAAGGGCGTGTGTTGAGATCAAAATTAACAATATGTATGTATATAAATTTTCTCTGTATGTGTTATGCATATTATATAAATAATATATTTTTTCTGATTTTTGCTGAATGGTGGAAATTAATTATAAGATATATTTTATTAATAAATATATCCAGTTGGTTTTTTAGAGCAGCTTTAATTTTTTTTTTTTATGTTTGTCATTTTTTTTTTTTTTTTGGAGCACATAACGTGAAAAATATAATGGGAAAAATATATAGTGAAAGAGTTGAAGGAAATATAAGGAGTAATATATATATATATGTTAGGGTGTTTTATTTTTGGGCGATATTTTTTTTTGTTTTTGAACACTGAAAATCTGATAATTTATAAAAAAAAAAAATTTTTTTTCTCGTTTAAAAAACAATTTTGAGTTAATTAGAGGCTTTAACGAATTCAAAAATTTGATTTCTGATATAAATATAAAACAAGAAAATTTTTTTTTTGACTTCAACTCGATTTTTCGGTAATCAAAAATTTTTTTTTGAAAAAAATTAATATACAGCTTTGTTAGGGCATTAAATTTGCTACAAAAAAGTTGTTCACCGCAAACGCTCTCCGACCAGCAGTTTTCGAGTTGTACGTAGAGCTGGAAAGGTGAAAGTTGATTATAATTGACAAAAAATTTTCTTTAAACTGGAATTTATTGATTTGACATTAATTATTATCTTACAATAAACGCTATAATGCTGAATCAACAATGTAATAGCATCAAAATAAAAATTTTGATAACCAAAAAATCAAGTTGAAGTCGAAAAAAAAATTTTCTCGTGTTATTTATATAGAAAATCGAATTTTTGAATTCGCTAAGCCTCTGAATTTTTTTTTAATCTCAGAATATTTTTTTTTGTATAAATTATCACATTCCCAGTGTTCACAAACAAAAAAAAATATCGCCTAAAAATGAAACACCCTAATTTGTACATATATACATATAAGTATATACAATAAAAGGAAGATGTTGAGGTGGATCATGCATAAAAAAACTCCGTTGTACAAAATAAAATCGGAAGGCCAAGGTGACACGCGGCGGTAGCGTAAAAAAATGCAACGGAGAACAAGAAGATGAGAAAAAATAAAAAGACGATGATGAAAAGGTGGATGAAGAATACGCGGGGAGGAAAAAGGGCGAGACATGTTGAATAGAAGATTGGAACTCTTTCTGCGGTGACGGGAGTTCTTCCGGCGGGACGGCTGATAGTGCTGGCTATTTCCGGTGGCCGCCATGACATCTCTATCGTCAACGAGAAACTCTCTCGATCCCCACTGCGACTTTTGTCCTCACGTGCGCCATATACAACTGATATTCGCTTATATATGGTACATATATATATATAAGTAAAGTACATACATATACATATGTATAATACATATATCTAAATAATAATTCTCAATATTATTTAAGAATTGATCCTGATCATATATGTAGGTTATATTTTCTGTTACCTATAATTATTAATTATATTAATTATATTGTAAAGTTTTTATATTTCTATTGATTATATTTTTTCGTAACAAATAGTGAGGTTACTATGAAAAATAAATTTTTTTAATATTATGCGGATACACGAGTGGATATATTATATACATATGCATCAGTATATAGATGCGAATCCACGTGGCAAGGGCGCAAGGGTGAGTGGAAGGAAGTGGATCGAGAAGCGAAGAGAGAGAGAATGGAACAGATTTATATATATATATATATGTATATATTGTATATACTCTCCCCGGTGCATTGAGCTGTCAGTCATTCCTATGCGCGAGCGCGCGGTCTTTTTCTTTCTCTCATTTTTATCCCTCTATTGCGCGCTCTCACATTTTATTCAACATCACCAAAAGAGAAATGTCGACGTATATATAACGGAGTAAACAGCGTAGGAAGTGCATAAAAATTGAGAGAAATATATATATATATATATATATATATATATATATATTTGCATCAGAGCGAATTGGTCTTAAAACCAATTATTTATTAATTTTTTTTATATATTTTTTTTTATCTATATATAAGTATATAAGATCAATTCTAAATTTTTCAATCAAATAAACTTAATTATGTTGCCATGTAAACAAAGTTTCTTTTTTATTATTATTTTCCAATGTACACATGATATTAATACTATTTACGAACATACAATCTCACCTGTAAACAAAGAAACGACAATTAAAGTTTATTATCAGTATAACCTTTTTTTAGATTTGACTTTTTAGTTAATTAATTTTACTTTTTATTTATGTGTGTCTATCAGCACGTGTTCTATTTTATTCTATTCTCATATCCGCTGCGTGAGTCGGTCATTCGTATTTCGACAGAGCGCGGCAAATTCAAACTTTAGAAAATTATATTTTTCTTACAAGTATAATTATTTTCTTTCGATTGTTGTCAAATGAATGCTTGGATGAGCTGATGAATTTAATATTAACCTTTAGATATATATAGATATATATATATAATACGAAAAAAAAAAAAAAAACGGATTGTAAAAAAAAAAAAAATATATAATTCTCACATATATATTGCGTTCAATGCTATAATACGTTAACGAGTTGTGTGTTCGTTTTCCAATGCATCTTCTTTATCCGTTTTATTTTTTTTCATCCTCTCCATGTCTCTTTTCTCTTTTCCAAATTTTTTCTTTTTTTATTCCCTTATCTTTTTTTTTTTTTTTTAACTATTGAATAACTGAAGGATTCGTAACCTGAAAAGACAGACATCGTCAGCAATTCGAGAAAAGGGAGAATGAAAAGAAATAAAAAATAAAAAAAAAATAAAATAAAATAAAATAAAAATACATACATACATATATATATATATATATCGGCGGGGAAAAAAAGATGGAGAAGACCTGCCTGGAAATTCGACACCGCGCGTACACCAGAAGCTTTTTCTCATAGCGCGTAGTTCGTTTCTTTTTATTTTATTATTTCATTTTATTCTTTTTCCTCACAGTCTCTCACTCTCGCTCCGGTCTTTATCGCCATAATATATATATATACATACCCATACACACACATATATACATCTCTTTCTCATCCCTCTATTGCGCGCGCGATGTATATTGCAGCGTGTACAGTCGAGTTCAGTAGTTGTTTAAAGGGGAGGATGAGAGAATTTAAAAGCGAGCACGAGGCCACTCACCCTCTGCAGCATTCACTACTGCATTACCTACATTTATATATAAATATATACATATACATAATACATATATATATATATATATGCACGTATTTATATATCGAAGGACCGATCTAGTTCCAAGATCGTAAACGAGATCGCGCGTTCATTATTTTGGGTTCGTTGCCGCAACGTATAACGTTTTCTCACTCGCGTTTGACCCAATGGAATATTCTTTGTGTGCAGTATATATAATATATATTTTATTTTCGCGGTAGACAGAGACGCTAACTCGATGCCATGGCGATTCCACAAGGGACGAATTATATATATACTTATATTTATATATATCTGTCTTTCTCTTCTTTTGCTTCAGCTACTATACTAATTCTTCCTCTTCTTTCATCATTATTATATATATGTGTGTGTATATATATTGGTATATATAACCTGCACTCCCACATTTTTCTCCCTTCATTCTCGCGCGCCATTCTCATCTTTTCTTTTGAGCTTCGCATCTGACCACGACCCAATGCACCGTCAAGGGATTTACGACATTCCAATGTCTTGAAGAGAGTGAAAAAAAAAAGCATGAATGCGGATATATAGATATGTATATACATATATATACATATATAGTTTCATTTGTGTGTATATATAATATGTATGAGGAAAACGTGAAACTGCTGGCTCACTTCCGATTTAGGAAAATACTCGGAAAAATAAATGTCACGTTTGCGCATATATATTTTTTATTTATTTTTTTCTATCATGATTAGAATGAAAATTAAATTTTGTTTTTCGGATTATTTAAATATAATATAATTATTCTATAATAATTAAATATATTATAATTATTATATAATATTTAAATATATAATATAATTATTATTATGTAATAATTATTTCGAGTGCAAATTTATGATTAAAAATATTCTTATTTTTTTTTTTGTACTGCACTGAGAGAATTTTCAAGTAAATATATTATTACTCTGTAACCCACAGTAAGCCTGGGACGTAACAATATTTGATAGAAAAATCTTGTAGCGGAGTAAAATATATTTTTAATTCGCGTAATATTTATTTCAATAATTCATATTAAAAAATAATTATTGTAAAAATGTATATAATTTTCTATCAAATTTTCTCAAAGTACAGTTGAAAGATTTTCCATTAGACTGCATAATATATAAATATATATATACATATAATGATTTTACAAGTGTGTGTATATAACAGTATATAATTCATATACGTCAAATATATGTGCTGTATAGTATAAAAGGTGAAAAAAAATGGAAAAAGATTGCCGAAAAAGTTTCGTGGAAAAATGCCTGAAGTTCATAATGTATTATACGTAGGCGGAGCAACGTAAGAGCTGGGTGATGGTTCCGATCAATGAGTAAACGGAGCGTGCAATAGAGGTATTAAAAAAAAAGGTTTAGTTGAAGAGCGAGAAGTAGGTGGAGATGCGAAATATATAGAAGCGGCCACCCCCAAGTAGAGCTAGCTATAGGTTTATCGTTTTCTATGTCATTCGAAAATGACACTCTCGCATACACATATAATTCTCAATGGTTCATCGGGTAAAATTTCATTCATATATGTATGTCATTCTGTATAACACTGCACATCAGTGACACATATATATTTAGTGTGGATGCTGCAGGTCTACTGATCCTTCTCACACCTTTACGCCGCATCTCTAAAGGACATCTATTATTTTTTTCTCTTTATCTTCAAAAGGACTGATCTATATCAGATGAGAGAATAATTGTTTGAGGAAGATACCTGCCGCGCGTCATTGAAAGAGCTCCTGAAAAATAAAAAGTTCATGGGAACCATCAGAAATTCATGCGGAAGTTGAATGCATTCCTTAACGTGTTTTTAAGAAAACAGGAAATGTCTACAAAAAGAAATTATTTCACAGAAAAATCAATAAAAATAGAATAAAGTATATATATTTAAAAAATAAAAAAAGTAGTAACTAATTAAGAGTGGAATAAATTCATCAGGTTTTGCAGATGTTGGGTTCAACGGATTTTTTTTTATTTATTTTTCTCGACAGGTTCGTTATCGCATGAATCCTATTGTATTTGTTTGTGTCCATAAGCTTTGAAAATATATGTATATATGTACATATAAACCTACAAGTAAATAAGTATATATATTTATTCTTGTGTATTATTCATTATAGCCGGTTTTACGTGAATAGATATGTGCGAATGGGACAGTAGATAATTGTGTACCTAATACCTGAACTATAATACAGGTGGCACTGGTAGTTGAAGTTATGGTTATGGTTTAAGTTCATATGCCTCATTTCGATGGGATCTTCTCTGCCTTTTATATATTGTATATATTATGATCTCTCATCTTTGAGGAGAGCACAAAGATTATAGTCTCATTAACTCCTATGGGACACTTTATTCATAAGCTAGTTGGAGATGTTTGTCATGAGGATTCTTCATAATCTACACGTACATATATATATAAAGACGTCAAATTATTTTCTTATATTTATTTCATAATTTCTCAATTGATCCAGCCACGAATTTATATCTTTATTATAATTACCTTCATTAATTAATTTATTTGCATTATAATTTTATATACCGTATTTATTATTCTGTATTTTATTTTCGATTTTGAAAGGCAATTAACGCTGCGAATTTGTATAATAATTTATTTTTTAATAATTATACAGACAATGAGTTATGAATTGTATGAGCGGATTTTATGGAAAATAGTGAATAAAATTTTTTTGAGTGAAATTATTGAAAAAAAAAAAAAAAATTCTTGTATCTTTGGATCATTGGATCCTTTAAAAAAAAAAAAAAAAGTTTCACTCTAAAAAAAATGGAAAATGAAAAAAGATCTAAAGACAAGTGCAAAAATTTTCTTATATATATATCTATACACATGCACAAATATACATATGAAGTTTCTTAAGAATGAAAGCATGGCCTAACGAATAGTAAAAATCCTTGACAATTGTCAACCAAGACTGACCATTGTGAAAATTGTGAAAATAGTGAAAATCATGGTGGTGTCCTCTATCCACCTGTCAAAGATATAAATCACTCAAAAATGATGTACATCAACTACTAGAAAAATATATTATTATATTAAAATTCTCCTATTTATATATATTCCAAACCTAAAATCATTCGAATAGAAATATTACCCCAATTATCAAAATTTTTCCATATCACATATCCCATTATTATTCACAATAATGAATAAACAACATCGCAGCAAAATTAACTGCAACCATATATTTATAAAATTCAATATTCAAAATTCACCAACATATTTGTTTACATATAAATATATAATCCATGAATATGAATAATACATTGAATTCTCTACTAAAAAAATATATATTGCACACAGCAGGCATGATCTGTCGATATTACGATTAATTTGCTCATAAATTTTCACCCAGTCGCCTTCCTAGAATAGCGAGCACTACATTCTACACTCTACACTTTACACCAAGATAATTTATATTCGTTTTCGACTATACACACTCAAGTATAGATATATATTAACGCTTCGGGGTTTAAAAACACCTGGCGTCTTATAGGCTGATGATGCCGACGAATTCTTCAGGGTTACCTGGAGATCTATAAGGGGCCGTGAGCGAAGAGGCCTACATCGAAGCCGCGCGTTCGACCCAGACAGCGTTGCGCCATTTTAGCTCCCCCTCGTATACATATATACACATACGTATATATATGTATATTATTATTTTTTCATTTTTTTCTTTCTTCCTTTCTTCATTCTTGTTCCGCTACTCTCTCAACTCGCACAATCATACGTGTATATATATATATATATATGTCCAACGCATACTTCGGGACACCTATTTTTTATTGCATACGTACGTTCAGATATGTCT
>JAQQBS010000002.1:1577013-1598861 GCA_030347275.1 Microctonus aethiopoides | reverse complement strand
ATTGGACATATATATATATATATATATATATATATATATATATATATATAAGCTCAAAATGTACATATATATTCCTTTGTCTACCTTGTCCTTGGTATATATAGTTCTATATAGTTATTTATAATATATATACATACACACGTGTACAATTGTACATACATGGAAGAAGTGAGAGAAAAAATATTCTCAATTAGTTCTTCATAAAAGTATACAGTATGTATACATACTTATGTATATATTAATGTACATTGCAATGACCTAGTAGTGGTGCAGTTATTATAATAGTAATTGATGTAAAGAATTGAAGTGAAATATAAAGAAAAATAGAAGAATATGTTTGATGGCTTTGGATAAATATTTAATTAGGGAATGTGCATGTGATACTTGTGATGAATGCAAAGAACAAATTTCTTATCCTCTGCAAATATTTATCAGGGATTAACCGAAAAACCCTTGCTATGAAAATTTATTTGCACATGGATGTACACATAAATTATTATTATTATTATTATTATTATTATTATTATTATTATTATTATTATTATTATTATTTACTATTTTTATCATGATTTAATATCATTATTTACTATTATTTTTACCATTTATTATCATTATTTACTACTATTAGCATGATTGATTATTATTTTTGTAATTTATAATTATTATTGTTATCATCATTTATTTTTATTATTTAATACTATTATCATAATTTATTATTATTATTTACTATTATTTTCACCATTTATTATCATTATTTACTACTATTAGCATGATTGATTATTATTATTTTTCTAATTTATAATTATTATTGTTATCATTGTCATTTACTATTTTTAAAAAGATTTAATATCATTATTTACTATTGTTATCATCATTCATTATTATTATTTACTACTATTATCATAATTTATTATTATTATTTACTACTATATTAGCATGATTGATTATTATTATTTTTGTAATTTATAATTATTATTGTTATCATTATCATTTACTATTTTTAAAAAGATTTAATATCATTTTTTACTATTGTTATCATCATTCATTATTATTATTTACTACTATTATCATAATTTATTATTATTATTTACTACTATTATCATAATTTATTATTATTATTTACTACTATTAGCATGATTGATTATTATTATTTTTCTAATTTATAATTATTATTGCTATCATTATCATTTACTATTTTTAAAAAGATTTAATATCATTATATTTACTATATTGTTATCATCATTTATTATTATTATTTACTACTATTAGCATGAATGATCATTATTATTATTATTAACTATTATTGTCATAATTTATTATCATCATTTACTATTATTATTAATTACTATTATTATCATTATTATTAATTATTAATTTCATTATTTTTATTATTATTACAGTGCACTGAGAGAATTTTATAGTAAATATTACCCCGTAACCCTTGTAAGCCTGGGACATAATAATACATTTGATGGAAAATTCATCCTAAAAATGAGTAAAATAATATTCTTAATTTGCGTAATATTTATTGCAGTTCATATTAAAAAATAACTTAAAATGTGTAATTTTCTATCGAATATTGTTATGTCCCAGGCTATTACTACGGCTGGTTATGGGGTAATGTATATTTACTCGAAAATTCAACTCTCTGCAATGTATATACAAAAATAAAAGACGAGTACATATATTAAAATAAGTGTTTAGTATATAATAATAAATAATAATATTGGCAGACGTGAAGATTTGTGTCATTTATTTTGAGATGTTATTGAATAAGAATATTACGACTTTATTTTCTACTTAATTCAATATATGTATCCCACGACGACAATAATAAAAGTTTATCCAACACCCTCTTTTTGACATTGCAATAGACTTTTCTACATTATATTCTCTACATAACATACATACATGATGTATATATGTATATATCTAAATAAAATTCATAAAAGAAAACGCTACACGTTAAGAATCCCAAAATGTTATTGTGTTTGATTCACTGCCATACATAAAAAAAAAAAGAAAAGAAACGACTTCCTTGATCTAGTCTTCATTTATCCCATGGATATATCACATATTGAATATGTGTTTATATAGAATTACATATATACTTATATATGTATGTGTAGGACTAGGAGTCAATTTTTCGGTTATAGGCGCGAATCCGAGCACGAAAAATACAATATATAATCGTCTTGTCCAAAAGGTATAAAAATTTTCACTGATGGAATATATATTTCAATTGCATCCAATTTCTTTCACCCCTCACAAAAATATATATATATTTTTTTATTCACTCTATCTTCTATTATTATTTCCACCTTCTCTATACATAAATATACACACATCCTATTCTGTGGTGCACGTCCAATAGAATTTGCGATCAAAGGACTCGTCGACTCTTTGGTGTACGTACACGAATGATGCTTTTTCAAAACAGGGGGTCACGCGCGAACAAAATCTCTTTCTTTCTATAACCTCACTCACTATTACTTTTGCTCTTTATTCCTGATGCCTTGTACCTTTCTCCCTTGCTCTAACTATGGTATTTTGATGGTTATAATACCACCTTGCATTGAATATAGTGAATATATACTTTCTATGGACTTTCAATTGGCTGGTCGCAGGAGGCATTAACCGTGCAAATCGGCTCCGTTGCTCAATGCGCGACAACAAACGCAACAGGTGAAATACATTGTCGTTCCCCTTCCATTCAACATTCTATATACATGTATAAATAAATATATATTTCTATATATACATGATATTTTTTTATATGAATTTTTCTTTAATTTAAACATAATTAAAATTAAATCTTTCTAATTTTTCAGTGTTCATATATTTAAAGTCGAAATATTGAAACGATAGAATTAAACATAACAGAATATATAAATCGTTTTGACAATATCTAGTTTATCATCGTGTATATGAATACACAAATACTAAAACGCAGCAACAGGTGAAGAAATCGCAAGAACAACAATTTATAGTTGAAGACATTAAGATAAACGTAATATAATAATGCGATGAATTCCTGGTGGGTCTGAAAGAATTAAGGATAACGCTAAGAAAGAAACAAAAAATAAAATAAAAAATGTATATATATATATATATATATAATATATATACATACAAAAATAAATGTGAGAGAATATAAAAAAAAAATATGAAAAAGTGAATGCGGGTGAAGAGGTCGTGATGAAGCACCTGTGTATGCGTATATACATTATATATACCCACAACCACATGTATATACATCACAGATGTATTAGTGCTCGTTCGCATCGCACGTCCATCCATCGTCCAGTCCCGTCATCGCTGATTAACGGCCCATTAATTATGTCAAACGGACCAATTATGTGAGCTGAGGCCATTAATAAACTTCTCGTACCGCCGACACCTTTGGAATCTCAGCAATCTCCTGAACCGGATTCTCGACCTCTTCATCGCCAAACAATTACATTACACACATATAGATATACATATATAATATATATACACTACATAAATATATATCGTTATGTGGTATCCCACAGATGGAATTGGATTTAACGAAAGAATATTTATATAAAGCATATATAGAGACAAGTAAAAATCCTAACCGAATTCGTCAACAATCAAAAAGACCGATCAATAGAATAAGGAGGATCAATGGAAATATTCGAGGGTAAATATTTAGTTGCCTCTCGCATGCGTTTTGTGAGAACCTTATAATAATCTTGCATTGAAGTATATATATGTACCATATACTTGGAAAACGGGTCACTCTCTCCCTTCTCGTAGACTTATACATATATATATATTTTTTGGATATACCGAAGACATTCAGGCAGCAGATCGGATCTGTCGAAACGATTTACCACGAAGTTTGCTTGGGCCTTGTCGTAATATAGCAAGAACGGTGAAAGAGCCAGGGTGAAACACGACAGAGGATATAAGATGAAAAAAAAAAAAAGAAGGGCACCGACGATGGGTGTACATATACCTAGATCTGTATGTATATATATATATATATATTAATGTACATGATATATACATAAAGAACCATTGAGGTGTGCGAAGTAAGTAGAGATTTCCGGAGGCTGCATTAGAAGAACCAGTCGTTGCGCCGCGGGGGTGTCCTCTTACCTGGTCCACGGCGGGATTGCGTTCCCCTTCAGGAAAAATCTCGGGTGAACCGGTACGAAAAATCTACGTTTCTTCAGAATGATGATGGCGAATGAATGGGCGGGTGTGGACGAGCTGTACGCGCGCGCGTTTGGTCTCGCAACTGCCGGATTCTTTTGTCCGCTGATGTGCATTCTTTTCGGTCCCGTGGGCATATCATACAAAAATAATAGTTATTCTCTCTTCAACATTCTCACTTGCGATAAACTCATCGCACTCATATATAGGTATATATACCTATAACATATAAACACACTCACATATGTACTGATCATATGTATGTATATATAAACTAAATCTAAAAGAAAAATGTATTACGCGCGGGTTTATATATATTTTTAAAGTTTACGGTGTATTGCCCATTTTAGCTTTGATGAATATCCACCGCGATCTGCTGCATTTTTCTCAAGATGAAGTTTATGTATATATATATACATATATGTACCAGTAATTTTTATGTTGGCAACTGTGCGTGAACATTATAAACAGGCATCAGCACATAAAATACATCAGGTCAGCACAGCTGGAGAGTTCATGGATATATAAACTGACTCACGAAGGACAAATAAATTACTCCAAACACGTAAGATAGTTCTGTTGGTGGCGCGCATTTACAACAAGTAAAAGGCAGTAACATATATATATACATCTATGTGCATGCAGTGTATAGAAGAAGAGACGAATGATGATGACACCAACATTGTAAAAGAGTATAGAAGGCGAATGTAGTGTTGGATATATATTCTATATAAAAGCTTGGGTGGTATAATTACGGATCTAACTGGAGAGTATATATAAAGATATAGCATTCCACTGATGCTGAGTAGTGTGTAATACATATATATATGTATATAGTTTAATGATGAGACTGTGTATATATAGTTTCGAGACAGCGATCATGAGGATGGGAATGTATATAGCGCAACGGCAGCAGCGCAAGCAGAAACAAGATGAAAATGTACATGAGACGACGTATGTATAACCGATGAGCAACGTGTTAGTACCACCCTCATGCTATTATTGGCCCGTTCAACTGAATAGAAGGCTAATGAACGACGGTTCCTCCACATCGTCTGCTGATGTGCCAGTCACACCGCAACCGACCATCATCCAGCTCCTATACCTTATATATCAAATATATACGTACCACATATTGCATTATACATATTTATATTATGTACATATCTGTGTGTTAATTATATATATGAATATGTATACATATATTTCTCAACTAGTTCTCAAGTGCTTCTGATATTGTATATAAAATACCTCCCTTTATCATAACTACACTATATATTTTAAAACATTACTCTTTGTCAATTTATGTTACTAATTTGGTACCTTTCAATTCATCAATTCATTTTTTTTTTATGTATATATATAACAAATAGTTTATTTATTATACATATAGATAATGTTTTATTATCATGATTCAAATGCTTTGAATGTAGCTCAAAGTCTTTATATATTCATTATTAGATTATTTATATATGTATATTTGATAAACTTTTGGAATTTCTAATAGAGCGTGTGTGGTTGAAAGTTTCGCGATATAAATATATAAATACAAATTTATTTCGCTGTGAAGGTAAACTACAAAATATATCTAGGGTATAGGTGGTTATTTTGTGAGTGCGATGTTAGGAGTTTTGTGACAGGAAGAAAAAGAAAAATAGAGAAAGATGAAGAGAGAGAGAGAGAAAGAAAGAAAGAATGAGCGAGAGAAAAGGGGAAGCGTGCGCGCGCGTGAATGCGGTCCAAGCGAAACACGATAACGATAACAATGGCGGCGCACGGACATCCGGTAAAGTCTCGCCTAGCCGTTCCTGTGCGCTCTTTATCTCCGCTCTTTCTACCTTTCTACCTTTCCATCCCCAACCATCAACACGCCATAGCTACATTATATTCATATACATATACACACATAACAAGGATGTATAGAATATATATATACATTTATATTCTCAGTGAAGTATGTTGCATCGGTTTTCCTAGAGTTTTGCTATTTATGTATACATAGTACTTGATATGTATATAGATATATATATAGCTAAAATAAAACAAAAAAATTAAGAAATATATTTATTGCATTTATATGAATAAAATTTATATGATGAAAAATTTAATTAAATTATTTATAATGATGAAGATTATTATTATTATCATTTACTATTGCTGTCATGATTTATCATAATTTTTATTATTTTTACTATTCACTATTATTATCATGTACTATTATTATTACTATTATTCTTATTATTTACTATTTTATCATTTACTATTGTTATAATGATTTATCATAATTTTTATTATTTTTATCATTTACTATTATTATCATGTACTATTATTATTACTATTATTTTTATTATTTACTATTATTATCATGTACTATTAATATTACTATTATTTTTATTATTTATTATTATTATCATGTACTATTATTATTACTATTATTTTTATTATTCACTATTATTATCATGTACTAATATTATTACTATCATTTTCATTATTTACTATTATTATCATGTACTATTATTATTACTATTATTTTTATTATTCACTATTATTATCATATACTAATATTTTGACTATCATTTTCATTATTTACTATTATTATCATGTACTATTAATATTACTATTATTTTTATTATTTACTATTATTATCATTTACTATTGTTATTACTATTATTTTTATTATTTGCTATTATTATCATGTACTATTATTATTACTATCATTTTTATTATTTACCATTATTTTCATTCACTATTGTTACCATGATTTATCATTATTTTTATTATTTTCATCATTTACTATTATTATCACGTATTATTATTATTATTATTATTTTTTTCTTCATTATTTACTATTAATTATTTATTAATAGTTATTAATTTTCTTGTGTTTTTTTTTTTTTTTAACAATCATGGCTAATATTGTCGTTATAGTTGAATGGAATATATAACGTCGAGTATATATATATAATTTAAATATTGCTATCTACCCCGGTCCGAAGTCGCGTGCACGATCATATTATATATAGGTATATATACGCACCCTCATCTCGAGTATGCGAGGACAAGATTTGGCATTAGATAAGCACACGAAAGACGAATGAGACAACACAACTCTGTGAATAGTATAAGAGATCGGTGAAGAGGGGGATTTAGTTTAATATATACGAGCATATATGTACGTTTGAATGATGGAATGTATATACGTATATATATATACATAGATGTATGTATTTATAAATGTATATAGAGGTTGGAAGTGTTGAGTTGGAGAGAATGCGTGCGGTACACGACAGGAGAGCAGCAGCAGCAGCAGCTCCCTCACGACCTCTAAAACCCGCGGGTTCTCTCTCCCGTCCGTCCGCCCACTTTCTCGCAACGGTGTTCAACTCTTGTATGTGTATATATAGTTATGTATAGTACTCCCAACCGAGCTGTCACTCAAAATGCCTTCGTATACCCAAACGCGTGGGATAAGAGAGGGGTCGCGTTGGTTGACTGAATGAAGGGCGCAGCGGCCACCCCTCGCGGACTCGGTAATTGAATTTCACGAGCTGGTTACCCGAACCAACCAACCAACCAACCGATTCCTGGGATATACCCTCGTGTTCGCAAAATCTCTCACACTCTACTTATATATACCATCTCTCTTATTTTTTTCCTCCCTCTTTCCTGTTTTTTTTTTTTTTTTATTATTATATAACTATGTGTGTGCGTTGATTTGACGCAAAAGTCAGGAAAACTTGTGTCCATTGCTAAAATTGAATTTTTTTTTTCTCTTCTTCTCTTTATATATAAAATAATATATTATTTTTATTTTTTTATCCAGATGGAAAATCGCGAATGAAAATATATATACGTAGAATTTGTAAACTAGTCCATGTTACTCTATATGCTTCACCTTTCTCTGTGAATATGCATGTTAATATACATATACATAAATATTAGTACGTGTGGCACTGTAAAATATTTTGCTTGTCGAAAATGTGAAAATAGCAAATGGGGAGTTTTTCCACATATAGTGAATTTTTCTCTGTATATATTATTATACATATATATTTATAAAAAGTTTTTTTTTTCTTAACGTTCATAAATATTTACTAACAACCGAACAGAGTGTGGGGGGCATACTTATATATATATAAATATTCTCTCAGATTTAATGAACCGAACTGATTTTTCACAAAGCAACAAGGGGAAAAACAAATATATATGTATATATATTTTTGTGTACATATATATAATAACCATATATATACGAACGCAGTTTATATATCCATTTTCCGGAGGCGCGTTCATCCCCTTCTCTGTGTGCAAATGCTTTTGCGCTTTGCTCTCTCATCTTTTACTTGCACCTATATATTATTTATTTTTTTATTTTTCCTCTTTATTTTTATTATCCTTTTCACTTCTATATACACATATCTATATCATTTTCCATTCAATTCATTCAACCAGCGAAAAAAAAACATTTTACATATATACATAAAAATATATTTTACTTATTCACTATTTATAATTATTATCAAAGAAATTAAAATTCATTTTAAAAATTAATTATTAATATATAATTTGCATATATGTCATTCAAACACACAGTAGTATAAGTATATAAGATACGTACGACTATTACTTATTCCTACATTAATAATTACTTAATATATTTATACATATATTCATGGGGTTAGTGATGCAATTTATCTACCGTGAAATGTGCATAATTTTAGGTAACATACATTGCAATAGAAAACGAGAAGCTTATAATATATATTGTCGACGTCTCATGGCCAATGGTACTCGAGTGAGCGGCATGTCGAGTGGAACCTCTTGGTAACGGTGAAGCACTTATTCGCTCGCTCGCCAATCCAAATGAATTGGATAATTTGATCAGCTCGTTGTTGGCCCTTTGTTGCCTCCTGGGAACTTTGAATGAACCGGTAGACCATCATCTCATGACCCCACAGCTAGCTCTCTTTTTCTCTTACACACACGGTGGTGTATATATATTATTATTAATATATATATTTTTTAATCTCTCCTTTTTATTTTTCTACATTGAATATACACGCGTATATATAATATTCATGTTCCTCTCGATCTCTCTCCCTGTGTTATAAGACGAATCTCAACTACACAACGCATAATTTTACCCTCGTAAATATATATCGCTATATTTCCTTATGTTATATTTAAAATACGCGTCTTGTTGTCGATATCAAAAACCATTAAATAAATATATAATCGCGCAGTTGAATTTACATTGTATGTGTGTAATATAAATTGTCGTCTTGAGACAATTATTGTAGTATTATATGTATATATATATATATATATCAAACTGCAAGACATGGAATAAAAACCAGAGGAAATATATTTTTATTTTTCATTCGGTATATTCATGTTTTTTATACACGTTTTTCTTCCATTATATATTTTTTAATTCATCTTTTATTTTTTTCCCTTCTTTTTATTATTATTTATTTTTATTTCAAACCCCCGTGGGTAAAAAGTATGCAATTCAACATTTATATATACACAAAAATATACATGTATTCTTGCACTTTATATTTATATTTTTTTTTTCTTCATTTCATTGCGGTGATTTCTTATCACCCTGGGAGAAAAAAATTGCATACTTGTAAAAATCCGTATGCAGGTGGCGATGACGCATAAACATATAATCATCTAGCGTTGACGGATTCATTAAAAATATATTTTTGAAAACAAAAAAAAAAATTCGAGTGTTGTGATTGCGAAAAAATGTCCTTGGGAAATAAAAAAGAAGAAGAAGAAGAAAAATAATAATGAAGACATAGAATATATAGAGAAAGAAGAATTGATATACATACACAATACATATATATATTGACTTGGACATAGAGAAAGAGAAAAAAAAATGATTTCCTACATCTTACATGCCAGACACATAGTTTGAAAATGAAATATATACATGTATAATATCTCTCATTGCTTGGATTTCTTGTACATAGCGGCCATGTTGTCTTCTGTTGAACATCACCAAGATTGGTATGAGAAGAAGGCGGGGGTATGAGTATAAAAAAGAGATAGATAGAAGTGGAGAGATGGACGAAGGCAGCAGTAGCAGCAGCAGCAGCAGCAGCAGCAGCAACGATGTGTAGAGTGAACGAAAAAGAGGGGAATGATTAATTACGAGGGAGTGACGAGAGAAGAGGAAGGAGAGTTCTGAATGGTCCCTGGTTTGCTTGCGACGTGCGAGCAAGTGAACGACGAGAGAGAATTACTAAAAGAGAATGAGTGAGTGAGTGAACTAAATATATATATAGAAATATATGTACGATGAAGATGAAGAGAAGACGACGAATAATATGCTGCAAGAGAGACATGAAGGGGGTATATAAAGTAACGTCGTATATGAGAGAGAGTTGCGATGAAAAAATAAAAGAAAAAAATGAGGGCGGGTGGGCGGGTGGGTGCAGGAAAGACGAAGATGAGCATTGAGAATGTGGAACTTACCTTGAGGAACCGGCCTGATGAACCACGTCGAGAGAGTTGAGATTTTAACCGCTTGAAGAATGATGCTTTCGCGCGCGAGCCTGACATTTTACTGCTGCGCTTTCATTTTTTTTTTTTTTTTCATCTCCATTAGTCCCTTCGCACTACCATATTTCAATGTAGATATATATGTATACATAGATATATATATATATACATATATATAGTACATTACCGATATCATTTCGTTGACGTAGAATTTTTTTTTCTACTGGTTTTGTAAATTTTTTTTTTTTCATTTTTATTCAGTGACAATTTTTTTTTGTTTTATAAAGTTTTATATAGAGCGAGGAGGAATTTTATGATTGCAAGTGATACATGACAATTTCTGTTGTATGTATATATGGAATATGTGTATGTATATATATAAATAATTAATTAAAGAATTATATTATAATAGTTTTATTTTATGTACTTATATGTGTTATTCAATTGAGATGAAACTCACGTTTGCGGATCAACAATAATCTCTTTTGCGAAATAAATGGAATTATAATTTAAACGATATCATTGTGGCAAAAAATAAAATAAAAAGCTTTACATAATAACGATGAAGAAAACGTACAGTATATAATAGAGTGTATATAAGTAATATAATAAAGCGAAACAGTAAAAAAAAAGAGTGTTTATATATATTTGCAAAGAGCGCAACGAGCCAATAATGTGTTTCTGATTATACTGATGAGGCACTTAACTACGTGTAATATATATTTCTTTCCGCATTTCATCGCAGCAATGATTTCCAAACCATAAACGATAAATCGCATTATATTATAAATAAAATCGAGAAAAAAAAAAAGAAAAATAATATATATCGCTCGCATCAAACATATATGTTACATTTTCAGGTACATTATCAGAGGATCAACGTCAAAATATATTAAAATAAATTTCTCCACTTTCATTCATTCATTTATTCATTCATTATCCCAAACATTGCGAAAAGAAAATTAAATTAAATTAAATTAAATGAAAGAGCTACTGCGAGGGTGAAGACTAGCCAAGATCAATTTCGTTAATCCCTTCTGGTGACGATAACCAGAATACAATCATCCCGATTGTGATATATATAATACACAGCTAGAGGAGAGAATTATTTTAATCTACTGACGGGATCTTACACGTCAATGACGTTGACGAGCGACACGTGTTGACCTGCAATGATCGCAAAATATTCAACCGCACAAACGAAGATTATTTTAGGGTTCTCCATTTCTATATTATCATTTATATAACACATATTTTCATCAATTTTTATAATCTTCACTACATTATATGTCTATAAACAATAACAATATATCTTATAAACAAATAATAATTCATATTTTATAATATATAAATTAAATAATTAAACAAAAAATTTAGTTTTCAAAAATTAATATAACTATAACTTTTCTAAAAATTTCTCATATTTTCAATAATTTTTCCAATCTCCACTACATTATATATTTATAAACAGTAACAATACACCTAACTAAACAAGTAATAATTCATGTTTAATATATGAATTAAATAATTATATACATAAAATTTATTTTTCAAAAATTAATATAACTATATTTTTCTAAAAATTCTTCATATTTACAATAATTTTTCCAATCTCCACTACATTATATATTTATAAACAGTAACAATACACCTAACTAAACAAGTAATAATTCATGTTTAATATATGAATTAAATAATTATACATAAAATTTATTTAAAAAAAATTAATATAACTACTTTTCTCAAAATTCTTCATATTTTCATCAATTTTTCCAATCTTCACTACATTATATATCCATAAACAATAACAATATACCTAACTAAACAAATAATAATTCATATTTAATGTATAAATTAATCAATTATATACATAAAATTTATTTTTGAAAAATTAATATAACTACTTTTCTCAAAAAACCTCATATTTTCAATAATTTTTCCAATCTCCACTACATTATATATTCATAAACAATAATAATATACCTAACTAAACAAGTAATAATTCATATTTAATACATAAATTAAATAATTATACATAAAATTTATTTTTGAAAAATTAATATAACTAAAACTTCTCTAAAAATTCGCCATATTTTCAATAATTTTTCCAATCTCCACTACATTATATGATCATAAACAATAACAATCCACCTAACTAAACAAATAATAATTCATATTTAATACATAAATTAAATAATTATACATAAAAATTTATTTTTCAAAAATTAATACAACCATATACTTTTCTAAAAATTCCACCAAACATCTATAAATATACACCTGTACATGTTTAAATATTTATGAAAATATATATACAAGTATATATTTATATAGGTAGACCCTTTATACATGTATATATATATACATGTAAGCTGGGTTGCGAGCTTAGTTTTGCTTTTGATTTTGCCGCTAGCGAGATTTTGCCTCTGGCACACGTACATCTAACACTGTCGCTTCACGCTTACATATACACTGAAATAAACTTGTGGATATAGCAAAACTTTCCCATGCGTGTGAACGTTCGCTTTATACTAAAGCTCATTACTCTCTCTCTTTCTCTCTGTATCTCTCATCCCTCCTATCCTATTTCACTGCCACCCACACACCACCCCTAATTTCCTCCTGTTGGACTTTGAATTCTGCAAACTCGTGGGTGCGCGCTACAAACTTCCACACGAGCAAGACAAAATTGTGCATAATACATACATCTATATATATATAAACTCACATTTTTCCTTAAAGTTTCACCGTTTTTCTCCTTTTATTTCCAGCAACACGATCTCTATAACATAAAATTAATTGCATGAGTAATATATTTTTACTTTTAGAATAAAGAAAAAAAAATTTTTCTTTTTTTAAATAAAAATTATTCATTATTTTTTAAATAATTTTTTTTTTTTACTCTCGGCGTGTAATCTCACTGTTAAAATATCAATCTCGACATTTCACTCTTTGCACAGTGCGTCCATGGGGGATGAGGTAGGTATATATACAGCATACATAAATATATACATATATACCTGATGTGTACATACATTATATAAGGGTAAAAAAAAAAAAAAAAAAAAAAAAAAAAAGAAACTGGGAGTCCTTCGCTCGTTTCTCTAAATTGCCCAACCACCCCCTGACACGTTCCCTGTCTGGATGGGGTCATCAAAGATGCAACAGCAATCAGCGCGCTGCTAGTCAGAGCACCGCCATCTAAACCCAACGCTTGCGTTGTATATATATAGTATACATCTATATACATAAGCATACATATATCTATATGTGCGTGAGCTATTATGAAACGTCGAGAGGGAGTATATAATACTGTCGTCGTTGCAGAGATTATTTAAATAATTTATTTCTTCAATCATCGCAAACGATGTAGTAAAAATCGAAGTAAAATTATTATAAATAAATTATTTTTTATGATAAAAAAAATTTATATATAAGTGTATAAATTTTAATTATAATTTAAGTATTGAAATTAAACTTTGGGGAATATGCAAGATGTGTATAATAATTATTAAAAGCGAATTTTTTGATTCTAATTAAATATTACTTCAAGTGAAATGTATAAAGAAAAGAAAATTTTTCTGACAATATATATATAAACATTAATGTGTTGCAAGCGTTTTCTATGCTTCTCTTCTTTTAAATATATATATAGGATCTCTTATTCCATCGGTGCACAACACAAAGCCACCCCTAAAGAAGCTTTGTAGCGTGTGCGAGCAAGCGCGAGTGTGCTCTCGGGGTGTCAGGATAGCGCAGAGCGACAAGATCAAAGTGTTCTCATTGAAGATTATATATATGTACACGTATATATGTATATGCAGCAAGGAGGTATGTATATAGAAGAAGTAAAAGCTGTGTATACGTATAGAAAAACGCGTCAGATTATATATTTCACGACGGGGGGGTTGGTTTATGTAAAAAATGCAATATTTCTTTCTAGTGGAACATTAAATTTGTCTCTATATACTATACACTGTCGAGCTTGTTTTACTATTGGCTAATTAGTTAGTGGATTATTAAAATGAAAATTATATCGACGTCAGAATTAATATAGCACTGATAAAGCTTAATGTATAATATTATATTAATATATATCTCTGGTAGAATTTTATAAGTATTTCAATAAATATTTTTTTGGTCTTGAACTGCAGGTTCATAAGATTGCATTTTCAATAAAAATAATTTATGATATATGAAACAATGATTTAATTCAGTTAATAAAATATATAGATAAAAATAACAGTAACAACCTGAGTTAATATGTTAGCATAGAATTTAATTAGATCCAATTTTGGAATTAGTCAACTGGCCAAAATTGTAGCAGAGTTTCTGGGCAGATTCTGGCGTTATCGAAATGGCCAGAATCTGGTCAAGTATCAGAAAATCTATGACATTTCTACCCATATTCTGTTCACTTTTTCTACCAGGAATATGCAGCTATTATTTGACAATATCCCGAGTTGAAATTTTTGCGCTTCTTCAAGTCTTCTAGTAGTCGATTGAACATTCTATGGCATTACCTATCAATTATACTTTGAATCTGGGGAACCTATTTACAAATCTAGGATTAAACCTATAGTTTGATGCTTTTTATTTGTAATATTTTATTTCATAATAAACTTAGACGCAATTAGTTCCTTCTTTGCGCCTTAGAATCGAAGATTTGGGAATATATGTATATAAATAAATAAATAAATAAATGAATAAATATTTGATTTGCTACAAAGAACAAGAGAATTTATCTTATATAAGTAGATATAATATATTTGTTGAAGCTTCTACATGATGATAGCTATAGCTAAAGGGAAGAATGGGAGGCAGGGGGTGGACTACAGCTCTGGTTAGTGAATTCGGGTGCAAGAGAAGCCGGATCACCGTTGACACAAAGCGTCCGTAATCCGTTTATCTTCTGTCCGGGCACTCCTCGTCCACGTGTTCCGCGAGTGCGCGCTCTCTATTCATCTACATGTATATAATATGCCAACGTGTGTGCGTTTTGTCCGCGGAGAACTCCCTCCTGACGATCAGTGTTCGTTGGATTTGAGGATTGCATGAACGACGATTATAGTTATGTGAATGTGTGGGTATATATGTCATGAATGATATGTGCGTCAAACACAAACGTTGTTGTATTATAATATATTGAAAACATTTTTATAACTTACATAATCATCCCCTTGTATTTTTCTATTTTTTTTTTTTTTGCAACAATTGTGTTTATATAAGTGATTTAATTAGTTATGAAATACGTACATCTCCTGCATTTATAAATGCAGAATTTTTACTGTTAATGGAATTTTTTTTTTATCTCTTTTATATTCTGTGTAGAATATTTTTTGAAAAATTTATTTAATCATTTGACTATTTTTTAAAGTGACAAGTGGATGTGTCAACGTGTGGAATTTCCGTCTGTAGACACGACAGTGACGCATCGGTTGAGCCTTGGCTTCATTTTATTTTTCTTTTTTATAATACATATACATATATTTTTTTTTTTTATATATTGTTTTGTGATGTACATTTGTCTTTCGTGCGGCGCACACGGTTATACTCTCCGCCATTCGAAAGACTCGACGTTCGCCACCCGAAATCTCACTCTCTCACTCTATTTTTCTTTCTCTCTTTTCCGATGCCGGAGGTTGACGGGCTGTTGAAAGACGTCCGAGGCTTTACAAAAGACTCCCTGATATATTACGCTTATTAATGCCTCTCACTTTTTCCTCCCGCTTTACTTCCCTTCCCCGATCTCACTCACCCAACCACTATATATATATATATATATATTATACATACATATTATATACCTATATATAATCTCTTTAGCGTGTACATCCACTCGACCGCCCAGAGAAATAATATTAGTTATGCTGATGATGCTTAAAATAAGTGTAAAAAGGGTGAAAGAATTATATATAAGAATTATTTGTTGACAAATAATAATCGAAATAATTTTGTAGGGTCGAAAATTATATTCAAGAGAAGTCGAATTAAATAAATATATAATTAGTCAATATATATGTGGAGATATATTGAGAAAATAATAATCCTAATTTTTTTTTGTATGGCGTGACGTCAATTTTGGAAGCACAAAATTTTGTATAGCATTATGTAGTGTATACACTTGAATCCGCGACTATTCAGGTTTAAAATAAATTATAACGTCATGATTTTATTTATTTACTTCATATTTATTTTTATTTTTTTCGGTGCATTCTTTTATATAAATTTTATTCTCTAATTTTCGACTATATGGAAATAATTGATAGAAGGGGGATGGTGATGGTGGGGTCTTTTCAATAATTTTTTTTATTGTCCCTAAATATACTCGATCGTCTATTCATTTGCCAATATTTTTCATTCGTTCATTATTATATGTATATTTATTTTTAATTTTTTTTTTTTTTGTGAATAAATAATTTAATTTGGAATGAATATGAAATTTTATTTTTTTTTTTATTTTTTCTCTCGGCAGAATTTAAGCATCAATGCACAATGGATTTATGAGATCACTTGGAAGCTGATTATATTAAATGGAAAAAAGAAAAATAATGCACTTTATATTTGGTTTATTTTTTTTTTTTCTATTATAATATTTTTCTATAAACCTCGCGTGTATATTTCATTCAAAGAATGCTGCGTGATCTTTCAATTTCATTGTTCATTAATTCACATACATGTATATATAGTTGTATGAATTAAGTTATACTATTATTCATATTGCTTACGATAATAATCCTGCACTGGATCATTTTCTATTTTCTGTTTATAAACTAAAATAATATTCCCACATTTGGATATAAATATATTCATTTGTGTTCTTAATGCATGAAATAAAATATTGTAGCATACAAATTTTATATATTTAAACCAAAAGATCAAATATGCATTTATTAAAATTCACATTTGACATGGATATAGAATTTAAAAAATAAAAATTCCAAGTACAAAAGTTTAAACTTTTATCAAAATTTTTTTTTCCCACCTTTTTTCTCTTTCTCTTCACTTCAATACTCAAGTTGAACCCACGATTATCCATTTAACTATACTCAACATGCCGCGTGAACACACATACATAACAGTATATATCCATAGAACACAAAATAACATGCACAGCCACGTTATTCTTTCGCCAACACGATTATCTCCCATAAAGATCTCAGCTTATGTAGGTACACGTTAAGAAGTTTGCTCTCATCGTATTAAAGAAGCAAAAGATGCTGTAGAATATTCATAGAAAACTCCAAGAAAAAAAAAAAAAATTACATCAAATAAAAATAAAAATAAATGTCTTTTGGGCTGGAAAAAAATCAAAAAAAAAAAATATCCACATTATTTCCTCTGTGTGTTCAAGGCACTAAAAATTGAGTCAATGTTGTCGACCAATCAGCTGTGAGCTTCTTTGTCTTGCGAGATTGGTCGGCGTATTGTTTTAAGGGAGGCCCGACGCATGCGCAGTTGCGTGCGTGGGAGGAACATCTATAGCACAAGACTGCCCACGAGGTTTCAACTTACACTCCATGTCTTTTATTTATTTTTTCCTCATCCAATTCTTATAATTTAATTCCCATTTTAATTAATAATTCTCATCATTTTATTTAAATTAAATTAAATTATCACTTTCTCATATAATATAATATAATATAATATAGCTCTTCAACATTTAATGGCTCATACGCCAACATAAATAAATAATACATATAAATAATTCCCCAGGAAAATTATTTTTACCCCATTTTTATATTTTATTTTTGTATAATTTACATGAAGATATATATCTATATATGCGTATGCTTATATTGTGAAACAAAGTCACGCATGAGTGAGTATAGAAAGAAGAAAAAAAAAGTAGAAAAAGCCATCATATATTGTACATACACTCGAAGCATTTACCATACATATGAATAACACATATGTATATATAAATAAAGAATAAATGCGTGAATATGTATTTGTCTTTTTATCCACCATGAACGCGCGCGCAGTTTTCCTGTCATCTCTCTCGTCCAATGTATAGTATGATGGCTGGGGTAAAGGCCGCGCCGGAAACGAGATGACGCGTGACCCTAGACGGATGCATTAGACGCACTTCCGGCGGTGTGCGAAGCCGATGCCCGGGCGCCCTCTTGTTCGTCCGTGAAACTCGCTCGCTCTCGGTTATTCCCGCCCCATTACGAGTCATCGACTGTAATCGTCATGAGTGCGCGATCAATTTCTATACCATATATATTCTCTCACAATTGCAAGTCCACAAAATAAAAAATAGATGATAATAATAATCAACGCTTCATATCTCATACACACACGCATATATAAATGTTTATATATCTGTACGTATAAAAAATGATTCTATTTAAATTATTTCTACATGTGAATTAATAAAAAAAAAAAAAGATGATTTCAATATTTATTATATAGTGAGTCGAAATTTTTGTGCTTTTCTATTAAGTTTTAATTCTAGTAGTCGATTAAATATCCTATGGGACTTGTTGGCTTATCAATTCTACTTTGAATCTGGGGAACCTCTGGAAATCTAGGATTGAACCTAGTTTGATGCTTTTTACACCCAACACAACATTGTAATATTTTATTTCATAATAAACTTAAACGCAAGCTCCTTCTTTGCGTCTTAGAATGGAAGATTTGGAGTTGTATTTTCTATTAAAATATTTCTAAACAGCTTTCCTTGTAGCTCATGAAGACTAAATGCCAACAATAAGGTTTAAAGCAGCATAAAAATTTCGAACTAGAAATACAAAAAAAAAATAAAATAACTTAAAATATGTAATTTTTTATCAAATATTGTTATATCTCAGGCTGACTATGGTTATTATGGAGTAATTATATGTATACTTACTCGAAATTTCTCTCAGTGTATAAAAAATAAAAAGAAACAATTATTCAATACCTAATCCATAAATTCAATAATATTTAATTCTAATTTTCTTACAATTATTATATTTATTATAAAATGTAAAAAAAAAAAAAAGTTTTCTTGTTTTGATTTAAATAAAAAGCTTGCAGTTATATGTCGCGCAATTCTAATGTGTCCGAATATAGCTATATCAGAAATATATAAATATATATAAAATACATAATGTATGTATAATGTACACTGTAGATATATACTGATGACAAAAACAATACGCGCGTCTCCGGAAGATTCTCGGCATGAGACGACGTGTGAGGACACCGCGCGCAATCTATCGATACAGGAAACGCCCGACATATGCCCCCGGGGGGGTTGGTTGTGGTGGTGCAGTCGAGATAGAGTAAAAAAAAAAAATTGACGAGTACCTATATATGTATACATATGTATGAATAAAGGTGTGGGGCGCATACATATATAGCTATATATATGTACAAGAGGAAACGAGGAAAAGAGAAAGGGAGTAAAGAGTTTGTAGGCGAGTCCAATGTGTACACGTGCGTCATGAATATTTGAGGCGATAACGGAGACGCAGTCGTCTATTCTCCTCGCACCCTTTTGCTTGTTGAGATTGTCACACAACATATACATATATATTATACACATTTTCCACCACGAATATATACTGTATATAAATTATATGTATATATGTAACGTTACAAATGTGTCAATGTGATGTATGTGCACTTTACTGACGTCTCGTCATGCTTTTAATTCTATATATCGTCATCGACATTGAGTTATACAGTTACATTTTCATTCATGTAATAAATAAAAAAAAATATTTATATACAAAACGTCATCATAAATGTCATATTGATGTAATAAAAATTGTGGAATAAATATATTGTGGTATTTAAAATGTCAAACAATCATGACCTACTCATCTGCAGTTTTTCCGATAATTTTTTTTCATTAGTAAAATATAAATAAAATGTCAAAAATATATAAATGTGTATATGTGTATATAGGTAATACTTTTGACAGCTGATAAATGAAATCAGTGCAAGTATATATATATATATATATATATATATATATATAATATAAATGAAACTATATATAATTATTATTCACATGTTTGAGCACGCATACGTGCGTGTTTGGTTGTTCTTATATATTGTCTTTGTGCAAAATTGTATTCTATAAACGTGAAATGTGAGTATTTAGATAAAGAAGTAAAGGGAGAGGCAAAGAGGGTGGATAGTAGAAGACAGATAAGCGTATTCTATTGGAGTGGATCGTGCCTGGCATAACTAGATCGCGTCAAGATTATAGAACGGTATAAATAGAGAGTCTGTTGGTCGTCGTAGTCGTGTCATTTCTTCTCAATTCCTTCAGGTCAGACATCTATAGAATGGACGCAAGCACATAGGCAATTTTACTCTATATACATATAGAGTATATATACGTACAGAGGGTTGTGTATAGAGGGCAAAAGCAGACCGGAGGTACACACGATGCGGCAGCGTATCACCGGGGGTCGAGAGTTGCGTTTCAGTCCAGAAACGCTTGGAGAATGGGCGAATGATCAATATTCATAGTCCGCCCCCGCTTTTCGGTGAGAGTGAAGGGATGTATATATATATATATTGTATACATATATAATAGTGGGACAAGCGCCGAGTGTATATAGCGCGGGGACAAGAGGGTGCAGGGACTTGAGCGCGACTACAGAACAGACATTGAGGGGGTGGATTTATGCGAATCCTTCCTTCCGACCGTGGGTCTTCATCTTCCTTATTTCCCTCGCAGCTCTCTTATATACATATATATTCTCCTCCATTCATCCATTTTCCCTTTACTCCAAAACCTAAAAGAGCAAGAGATTCCTTCGATTTTTTCCTTTAATTTGCCTATAGAAGGATTATGTACATTTGTATATATTTATTTCTCTCTTGCAATAGCTTTTCAATTTTTTCCTTCTTTTTATTTTCTTTATTCTCATCACCAATGTAAAAATCATACGAAGCGGAAAAATTCTGAATAATACTTCAGGTGTTTAATATAAATAAACGCTTCAACATAATTCATACACACATTATTATTTATCTATGAAGAATGTGGAAGGAAAAAGTCACAAGGTCTCAAAACTAAAACTTGGCTTATTCAACACACAACATTAATGTTCACTTCTATATACACATTAGGGTGGCGCAAAAAAACCGACTATTTTTTTTTTTGAGTCTCGAGTAAAAAAATGTTAGTTTTTGATGTT
>JAQQBS010000002.1:1545971-1564923 GCA_030347275.1 Microctonus aethiopoides | reverse complement strand
TGCAAATGTTTTGTGGAGCTCGATCGGACGCGAGTAGAAAACTCGTACCCAAAACGATTAACGAGGAAATTCGATGAAATCGTAAATTCGTCCGTTTCATACCACTCTTGTCGTGAAAAAAAAAACACACACACACATACACAATTACAGTGGCAATGCAACAGCCAGAGGGAACGAGAGAAACAGCAAAAAAAAAAAATACATATATACATATATGTATTTAAAATATATATATCCACATATATACACACGTGCATATCACTCTGCTGCCACTCTCAAATATATCCCATTGCCGTTATCATTTTGTCATTGCACGCATGTGCGAGTATTTGACGGGCATTGCGATGGTTACCATAAAGAGCAGGATGAGTTAGACAGAAAAGTGTATATATATGTAGGTATATGTATAAAATGAGTGAGGGTGCACTGACATACCAACTGGGCAATATATGCAGTGGCAGTAAAATTCCCTAAACGATGTAAATAATGGATGGAAGGAGGTACACTTCAACAGTGGAGAACGCGTAGTTTGGACGGTTTTCAATTATTTTCCACTGGCATTGCGCGCATTGGATAGTGGATGAAGCGAGGGTGGTGAATAATTCAAGATAAATTTATTGCCACTGCTCAATTACGCAAAATATTGTCAACTGAAAAATGAAAAAAAAAATACACGCACTCCAAATTCATACACGGATACACACATACTCAAAATAAAATTGTATGAAAAAAAAAAATGGATGGAGGAAAATTCTCCCTCATCGCTGTAGTTTATCAATGCGTGCAGTTATAGCAGGAATGAGGAATGGAAAATGTTACAAACTAACCTATCAATTTTACTCTCAATGTATAAACACAATTTTTGTTTTTATATACTAACATAAAGAATGACATGAGGACACACAATAAAGTGAACAGAGAGAGTGGGCAATATAACTTTGTAATTACATACATTACATATATGTATGTACAGTACATAATCCGAATTGAAATTTTTATGCTACTTTAAACCTCATTATTGGCATTTACTAAAGTTCTTCAGGAGCAACGAAGATTGTTTAAAAATATTTTAATAGAAAATACAACTCCTCGAAGTAATCACATATTGCCAAATTTTCGAATCTAAGGCGCAAAAAAGGAACTAATTGCGTCTAAGTTTATGATGAAATAAAATATTACAATATTGTGTTGGGTGTAAAAAGCATCAAATTAGGTTTAATCCTAGATTTTTAGAATCAAAGTAGAATTGATAGGCCAACGAGTGCCATAAGATGTTTAATCGACTATTAGAATTAAGACTTAGAAAAGCACAAAAATTTCGACTCGGGGCCGAAGCGCTTCCATTACTATTTGTTACATAGAATAAAGGAGTATATATGTATGTATATATATAGAGAGAGAGAAAGAGAGACTTTCGGCTTTTCTTTAGTCCTTCGACAATTTCCTCCATCTTATAACCTCCACCATGATTGTTTTAGCGTAAGCTAAACTCAGCAAGATGGAGGTGGAACTAAGAGGAAATCCGGGAGAGTGAGATAGAGAGATTGAGAATTGTGTGGAAATCTCTAACTCAACGTTAAGAGAAGTCTGGGTCGCAACGTTGAGAAACTGGAAGGTTTCTGGGATTCGTCCCCTTCTAATCTGGTCTCCTTGGTTTCGCCCCCAAGTTCTGAGGGTGGCGCGCGGTAACGCGGGCAGATTCTTCCCTTGTGAAGGACAGAAGAGAGGCGGTATAGTCTATGTCAATGTGGTACATATGTATAAGTTCGTCTATGTATAATGTATATACGGGGGTGGTTTTTAGAGCAAAGACTCTGTTGGTGGAGAGCAATGAAAAGAGATGGTGAAATAGATTGGGGAAAATATATAGAGCGAGAAACTTTCGATAGATAAATAGAAAGAAATATACATATACATATACATATACATATAGATATATGTAGATATATATACAGATGTTTTAGAAGGCCAAGAAAATATATATGATTGGACAGAAGGTGCGTTTTAAAGGGTAGAAAGATTCGACTAAGCGAAATAACCTCTTAAAAATCGACTTGTATGTGCCAAGCTTACAAAATGTGCCTTTCGGCTACTACTCCAGTACTCTATTTAAATTCTAAATGGCCTCAGATGTTTCTTTGAACCAAAGCAAAAAAGAAATACGCAAGATTTTTCCACTTTGATTTATATATAAGTATAATTTTTTTTTCTCTCTTTTTTTTTTTTCATTGTACATATACTTCTTTTAGAAAATAAATAATCTGACCTCTCGATGTACTGCTGGCCAGATGGTAGAAGATTCAAGTATATATGTATATATATATACTAAAAATACGCTCGCGCACACCCGCGCGGTCGCGTTAGTGTCACCGAGGGTCTAATCTGGAGCGCGGCACGAGAGCGAGCCTAATCCAGCTTATCCAAAAAGTAATTTTGAGTCTTTTGAAATGGTCTGCCGCACGAGCCCTTGCCGACTTCCCTCTTCTTGCATCATCCACTACTCAACTAGCTGATGTACCTATGTATATATCTGTCAACCATCCACCGAACCATTATATACATCTCACCATCTTCATTCGTTATTTCTCTCCTTGCATTTTGCGTCCCATTGCGACTTCTTTTACCCATCAAAAATATATATACACGTCTGTACAGAAGGGGAGAAGATTATCTCATCCACCAGTCTCTATTATCGCAACTAACCACTTGTACTTTTTTTTTTAACTTGAAAAAAAAAAAATAAAAAAAAATTAAAAAAAAATTTCCATCCCCCATTTTATCATTGATAACAACCCTGTACTCCATTGCAAACCATAAACACATGTAAACTGTTTCATTTAATTCACATTTTTCTCATAAATAAAAAAAAGAAACTATAGAAAAAAAAATTTTTTAACAATTCTTAAAAACAAATAATTTAATTTTTAGTTACATCTAATATTAATTGACGATACATTACGCTTGTCAGTAAATTACCAATGGAAAACATGGCATACAAACTCACAGAGTAATATATATACACACATTTACAACTATATATATAATACATACATATACAATGGAAGTGAAGAGCCTTCACAGACGCAACATTACGCTGATTGCCTGAATTATCCGCAACCAACCTGGTGCATATGTACTAATATATATATACACACTCTATACAGCTCTCACTAGTTATACTATATAGTACATCCCCTTTGATACGTAATCTCCGGCACACACACATTGCAAATATCTACGTATATATATATACATGTGTAATATACGTAAATACCCAGCGGTTAGTACGGCACATACAGATATATAACTGGTAACCGCGAGCGATTGGACTGGAAATGTGCGTTTGCGCATTCCATCGCTTCTCATACTCCTCCATCTAATACCTATATTGGTAGGTATGTCTATATATATTTCTATGTCTATATGAACATTGAAGTACTATATATGCAAGATGCAATTCGCACTTATGTACAAGGAATACGTGCCGTCATGGTGCGACTGACAGCGGTGATATATAATATTAATATATATACAGTGAGAAAATTGAAAACAGAAGAGGAATGAAAAAAAAAAATTATTTTATGTGAAATAAATTTTCTGATGGATAAATAAATGGTGTGTAGATATTTAATAATTTTTATATAGATGGTATATGTTTATATTGGGAGATAGGTACTAAATGATTGAATGTAGATAATAAAATTATGTATGGATGTATATATTAGGTGAATAAATTAGTGTAGATATTAGATCACCTTGGTCATGGACCCTGGTTAAAATGGTTGTGATTATTTGTTTGATGTTGTATGCAGGTTTAAGCTAGTTTGGGATTTGAATATATACTCATGAAATGCACATTATTATTACTGCGAATTGAATACGTGCAGTTATAAATGATATATTAAAGAATACATAATAAAAATAAAATATAAACAGATACAATTTTTACTAGTTTTTATTTTTAATTATCTTTGAGTCGAAATTTTTGTGCTTTTTTAAGTTTTCTAGTAGTTGATTAAACATCCTATGGCACTCGTTGGTCTGTCAATTCTACTTTGAATCTTTAGAACCTCTAAAATTCTAGAATTGGATCTAGTTTGATGCTTTTTACACCCAACACAACATTGTAATATTTTATTTCATATTAAACTTGGACGCAATTAGTTCCTTCTTTGATCCTTAGAATGGAACATTTGGCAATATGTGACTACTTTAAGGTGTTGTATTTTCTATTAAAATATTTCTAAACAACTTTCCTTGCTCCTGAAAAACCTCACTAAATGCTAATAATGAGGTTTAAATTAGCATAAAAATTTCGACTCGAATTAATGATATAATTATCTTCGTTATCTAAAACTTTTTGCAATCTAGTCTGTTAATTTTCAATAACAATTCGGAATAAACAATTATACATCGAACAAAATAAATAGCAATATGCGCTACAAAAACGACATTATACTTTCCGATTGATTAATTACATTTATTAAAATAAATTTCTAAAGTGTTTAACCTCAGCTTTCTTTAAAAATTTATAAAATATATATGAAATAATAATAATAATATATGTACTGATGTTATTTGTTGTAGTTGTTGGTGTTGTTTATTTTTGAATGCTCGCAATGATGTTGCATCTGTTGACACAATGACACGAAGGAAAATGCGATGTTGGAGAAAAAGGGGGATTGGACAACGATAAATGGTTCTCGCGGTGAGAAACACTTGCGACAATAAGAGAATGAGAACAAGAGCTAAAATATATATACATCTATGTGTACGTATGTATTGTAGGGTTGCCCGGAAGACCAGGGGCAGCTTTAATTTCCCCCGGAGTTCCTGGCAATTACCGGATGGCAGTGGAGTAGCCGATAGTCATCTCTATCTCGTCGACCACAATGGTGTCCCGGTTCTGGTTCGACGCAACCCCTTTTACTCTAGTCTTCGATTATATCTATTCCACCCCCGCGATTCTTTGATTGTAAATTTTGCACACTTGGAGAAAATAATGGTATATAATGGTGACCTCTTCCTATTTTTATTGCAAAATATCCGATCAGTTTTCCTCAATTATATCTAAAATTTTATTTTGCTATTCTCACAGACATAATAAATATTCATATAAATTTAATAATTAAATATTTAACTCATCTATATATTTTTTTTTTATTTGTTTCATATAGAAATATATATCCTCGACTATTTTACAGCATAATTTTCGGCGCATTCATTAAATCCCGCAGACGGTTATAGACAGTAAGAAAAAAAGAATGCAGAAGAGAAAAAAAATGAATGATAAAAAATAAATAAATAAATAAATAAGAGAGCAAGAGAGTTGGAGCTTGTGTATTGTGGGGTAACTTACTGGCTTTACCCCTGGTCTCTCGCCTCAGCGCCATACCAAACTCTCTGCGCGCAATGTCATTATCTCAAACAACGCGGAACACTTGAGAGGGCGCGGGGTGAAAGGCAATACACATCGGTAGCGAAGATCTTTTCTCACTCGAGAGTATCTAAAATCTTCGCTGACGCCCTCTCTCATTCTCTCGTTCTCTTTCGTTATCATTCTCGTTCATTCCTATAGACATCTTCACGACTACTGCAAGCTTGGAAAGTGTATTGCGAAGAAGCTGAACAGGGAAAAAGCTGCAGGAGAGACGGGAGATGGCATTGTAGGTACCGGCCAATTATTTCGCTTCGCAGAGAGCAACAGAGAAAAAGAGAGTAAGAAAGCACCAAACCAAGCTCACTGCAGCATACACATACATACATATATATCTGTATGTGTATAAAGCTCTCGTAAGTCCTTACTCGCTTTGCTCGTCGACGTCTCATTCAGCCAAAGTCTAATTAAAGTGCAGCGGCAACTTAAATTAAAACACGATAATGTTGCCAGAGTAGTCTCTCTTGCGTTCTCGCTCAAAAACTCTTCGACTTTCTCTCTTTATTCCTCCATTACTATATATTATATATCGCAATTGCTGTATATAGGTAAACCCTTCGCATGTCTCCATAGTATACTCTGATACTTTTCACGCCATCAGGAAGTAAAAGGTCGACTCGAACGCGCCATTTGCAAACTTGCAAAAGGAATATATATTTACCTCTGTAGAGTTTAACTCTCATTCTCCCTTTCTTTTTGTGTGTGTGTGTGTGTATATATATATACATATGTATGTAGGTTTGTATATTAAATATAAATATATATAAACAATATTTCCCAACATGCAGGTCTTCATACTCCATTCATCCACAAACTTTCGCGTTAAAAAAAAAACTGTTGGATTAAAAAGTTCACCCTCTCGTCAACGTGGCCTCGTTTATATTTCAAATATTTTATTATTTATCTCTCATTTTTTTTTTTTTTTCATTTAATTGACGTGAAACTTTTGGGGAAGAAGTAAAAAAATTTAACTGTGGTATAAATATAAGTTTTTAACATATAAATATGTATAATACATATAAAGTTTCTATTTCAAACGATCGAAAGCACTTATTCGGATCATAACATCGCGACTCGCGTATTTCCGTCGCATTTCTCATTTTCTCACTGCCAAGAAACATGTATAAACATATTACACGTACACCCCTATCCCTACATAAATATAATACGTCTGGGAGGATTTTTTTTTATATTTATTTCCATCATATTCTCTTGCTATCAGCAGTCGAGTTAGGGATGTAACAGCGCGATAGAGGAGACAGAAAGGAAAAAATTCAGGTACTTTAAAACAAATATATCTTCACGTAAATCCACCGTTGAGTCAAGTGACTTTAGGGAGGAATAAGTTTAACAAAGTATATAAGGGGAGAATTGCAAATCGTCATGCTTAGTTTTACATGTATATATATTTTTTCCTTCGTCTTACAGTTGTCGTGAAGTAATTCGTTTTTTATCGTGAACATGATGTTGAACAAATCAAAAAATTTTGATTTTTTTTTTCCTGTTTATTTTCGCTTATTTATACACTCGTTATTATGCCAATAAATAATTGTAAATATATAAGACCTTTATACAATCTTAATATAAATTTATTTACTTTGTGCTTTTCGCACTGTCGCTTTTCATCAGTCACTTTATTCTCTTCGTTTCATTGATTTAGTTTGATCCAACAGAGTCGACACGTCTTTTTCGATTCTTTCTTCCACTAGTGTACTTTAACCCAATGAAAATTATTCATTCAACTAATTGCCACCCATCTTAACTTTATTTCAGCTTTTTTCTCTCCATTTCTAAACGTTTTTCTTCATCTTTTTTTTTTTTTTTTTTTTTTTTTTTTTTTTTTTTTTTTTTTTTTATAATTTATCCTAAAGTCTATTCATGAGAAAAATCAACGACTATAAAAGTTTTCCACCAATAATTACATGCCATCGTTTATTCCACATATATAAACACTAGGGTGTTTTATTATTGGGCGATATTTTTTTTTGTTTGTGAAAACTGAAAATCTGATAATTTATACAAAAAAAGAACATTCCTGTTCAAAAAAAAATTCTGAGTTAATTAAAAGCTTATAGTGAATTCAAAAATTCGATTTCTCATATATAAATAATACGAGAAAATTTTTTTTTCGATTTCAACTCAATTTTTTGATAATCAAAAATTTTTTTTTGAAAAAAATGAATATACAGCTTTGGTAGGGCATTAAATTTGCTACAAAAAAGTTGTTCACCGCAAACGCTCTCCGACCAGCAGTTTTCGAGTTGTACGTAGAGCTGGAAAGGTGAAAGTTGATTATAATTGACAAAAAATTTTCTTTAAACTGGAATTTATTGATTCGACATTAATTATTATCTTACAATAAACGCTATAATGCTGAATCAACAATGTAATAGCATCAAAAAAAATTTTGATAACCAAAAAACCAAGTTGAAGTCGAAAAAAAAATTTTCTCGTGTTATTTATATTGGAAATCGAATTTTTTAATTCGCTAACCCTCTAATTAACTCTGAATTTTTTTTTTGTATAAATTATCAGATTTCCAGTGTTCACAAACAAAATAAAATATCGCCTAAAAATGAAACACCCTAATAAACACATAAAAAACAATACCAATCTCAACTACGAATATATAATCAATTTACTTTATTTTAATTTCTCATTCATTACATATTCATCACCGTCTTTTCTTTTATACATATATATTTTTTTTTGCGACCGGTAAAATTGATCTGGCGCAACTTGCACAAGGGACACACTGTAGAATGGTGGGTTGGCGCCAAGGCACATACCCTGTGGGCTTCATGAATACCAGAGTATTTGCACACCGGTCCACCTCCACCGATGGTACGCAACTTAATGTAGAAGCGAGTCTAAGTATAATATGTACAGCATAGACCCACACACACACGTGCTAGTGTGTCCAGCATCATATGGATGTAGATAGAATGTTATACACATGTGTTGTATGATGGTTGAGGGGACTTTGAGTGGAGTATAGTGGCAGAGTACAAGCCGATGAATAAGGGGCACAACGTGGAAGCAAAGCTCGAGCCAACAACCCCCAATGATGATGGTGTGGTGCACACACTATCACCAAGTCACGAGAGTTGTCCCCTCGGGGGCTTTAATACTGTATGCACGTCCGTCGTTCGCTTTCGATGCGAGCTTGGAACCACCTACTGGCTAATATTCCGCGAGAGACTCTTGGTTTACGTGCACAGAATGCAAAATTATATATACAAGTGCCAATCGTCCAATATGTATTATGTATATCTACATGAATATACATGGACAAATTCATAGATATTTTCAAGCACGTCGTTTATTTATAAATGAGCAGTATATTGCGATAGATATATAAAGAATTGTTAATATTAATTATTATAATTTATAAAATAAACGTTTCAATGAAAAAGGAAAGTCTCGGAGGATAATTAATGTTTATGAATTATTTTATGATTTAATATTCCAGTGGCGTAAATAAATAGATGAATAAATATGAATAAATAAAAAAAAGTACGTTATATCAGAATTATTATTTCAATATGAAATTGATGTATATGTCATTGTAAATTCCAATATTCGATACTGTTATGTGTATTGATTCTTGCCAATATTGTAATATGCATAAGAAATATTTGAAAAAAAAAAAAATGATCCATGGCAAACTGATAAATATTCAACGAATGATCCTGATATAAGTAACAAACACCAACAATGGCAATGTCTTTTAGATCACAGTAAATTCCATCTCTGTCATATTCTACAGCGCAATATAATTCGCCAACCTTTTCTTCATTTTTCTTCTTCCATGATATATATTCTCATATTCTCTCACTCTATATCCATTCGGAAATGAGAATATAATTGTCAACTATTCTAGGCACGCAGCGCGGATGCTGGTGGTTTAAGAAAAGAAGCTTGAAGAGAAGGTAAAATAAGTCGGGTATATATAGTGGGAGAGTAGAATCGTTGGTTTCTACTTATAACACGTATACATAGATAAGTTTATGTATGTATGTGTGAATGTGTTCAAAGTCAAGCGAATTGTGAGTTGCTGGTGGCAAAGGTGTGAGGTGGAGTAAGGCGCACACACCAGCAAGGAGATATACAGACAGTGGGAGTGCCCAAGATGGCGCCACGTATGGCCCAAGATTGAGGCCAAGGAGGCAAGGAGTGAAGGGTGGAGTATATAAATGACATGTCCAGGAGAGTATAACCACCACCTTCAACTTTATACACTGCAGCTAGTGCGCATACGTCAACGTATTTTATTTATTCGAAAAAAAAAAAGAGAGAAGAAAAGAAAATTACCAACTACAATTGTCACAATTACACTCGTTTTAATAACAGATAAATATTATTTTCAATTATGTATTTATATATTTATCGTATATATTCAATTCAATTTAATTTTAATTTGAATAAAAGTAAATAGTAAACAGATAAATTACGGGGGAATGATAAAAATAATGGTGAATTGAGTGAATGATTGATCAATCATAAGACGTCGAGAAGAAGAGAAAAAAGAAAATTGTTTAAAAGAAGGGAGGAAAATTCACAGTTAAAATAGACGAGTTAAAGTAAGACAGAGTAATAAATTTTATATAGATAAATTTTACGAAAGAGTAAGTGAGAGATTATATGGATGAGGAGGGCGGAAGAAGAGAAAGCCCTGCCTTGATGGTTTACGAGCTCATGGCTCTGTGAATCGTGAACGACGCGCGTTATATGAACTATCGGAAGACACATTAGCGCAAATCTGCGAGGCCAATAACTTGGCACACCGGGGGTGCGCGCGTAGGCGGAGTACGAGATATACAGAGAGGGGAAGAGAGTGATCTATATAAACCCCCAAGTGAGAATAATGCAGAGTGAGTGAAGCAACAACATGAATGCATTATAAATGAAAGATGACAGAGAGATGCGAAAATGGCGAATTTCGTGTATGCGGCTGTTGGCGTCAAATTATTCTGCGATTAATAATCCTCGCGTTACACGCGTGATCGGGTCTTTATCCATATACCGTTCGAGAGGTTTCCTTCCTGGGTGATCGCCATACGCCACGTTGGACACACAATGATGAAATCAAGAGGAAGAGAACGAGAGTAAATAAGCTAATGTATAACAGAGAACAAGTAAACACGTGCCGGATTATTCGCCATGTGACATCACTTTGTCCACTTCATTCTCTTCATTTTATTCATCCCTTTATTAATACGTATATATATGTATACTTATATCCACTCAATATTTTACACAAAAATTCATCAAGCTGTAACAAACTTGTACATATAACACTTTTTAATATACATATTTTATTGCTTTTGAGTTGTTCATTCATAATGTTGAGAGTCGATGAATCGAAAAATGTTGCAGATTCCCTTTACATATTTATGCAATATATATTTTATTGTCGATGTGACGTGCGTTCTATCGTGCAAATGTGTATTCTTTTGCACGCGATGATATGTGCGTATAGAAGATTGAGTTGTGTGTGAGTAAAATGTGAATAAATGGTAAGGGTGGATATATTATCCACGTAATGCGATGCAGGCGCGATGATCCGGGAGCAATATAACCCGCCGAGACACACTACACTACATGAATGAAGCTGTGTGAAATATCTATATAGATAGATAGATAGACAGATAGATATATATAGGTGTTGAGTGTATTTTCCTTCTCAGCTTCTTTAGCCCCCGAGACATCGCGATATTGCTTGTTTTATTGGTGCGTGACACCCATTTATTCCCTCCCTGTGCTGCTGAGATTCAGCAAAAATGTCTTCCATATCTTCTAGTGACTACCATATTTATAGATTACGCTTAAATGATATAAGAAAAAAAGAAAGAAAAATATATAATGTAAAAGTATACATAAGCTTTTTATATTCATTCATTTCATTTTAATTTTACAATAAATAATAAAATTCAAGTGAGTATAATTATGTGTTTTTTAAATCATAAAAATTTCCCAGCTACCATATCAGAGTTAAAATTTTCATGCTACTTTAAACCTCATTATTGGCATTTAGTGAGGCTCTTCAAGAGCAAGGAATACAACTCTTCTTGAGAAGGAGGAACTTATTACGTCTAAGTTTATTATGAAATAAAATATTACAATCTTGTGTTGATCGTGTTCAATCCTAGATTTTTAGAGGTTCCCCAAATTCAAAGTAGAATTGATAGGCCAACGAGTGCTATATAATGTTTAATCGACTACTAGAAAGCTTAGAAAAGCCCAAAAATTTCGACTCGGGTATTACTACATATACAATATCATATAACAATGACTCAAGAATATTTTTTTTGTTATTTTCTTACACAAAAAAATATAATCGTATATTATTATACATCGAAACAAAATCGATCAAGAAAGTCTCTATCTGGCAATTCGCCGACTATCGTTGAGGAGACTCGGAAGCAGTGTGTAGGATGGAATTATATACATATATACCAGCAAGTTCCAGTAAATTTATCAGCGGTCATTCCGCGGGGGCGGCACCACCAGCTCTAGTAGTCGGGACAAATTCCATCGCGAGCGTCGCCCTCTCAGTGGCGACGACAAACCCCGGCTAGAGAGGTCTGTTCTCTTCGCATTCTCTCTTGCTCATGGCTTTTATATACAGAGAGTGGAGGTATTACAGGCGTTGGTGCAGCGACCCCTCTGTGTGCGAGTGAATAAGGGAGGCCGAGAGAGCAAGAGAGGAAGAGAGTTACTCGCCCGGGCACAGCCCCACGGCGTAAGTCATTGCGGCTGACCGGAAGTCACGGGATCACCGGAACCCGGGATATTTATGCGAGCTCTCGCACACCCAGTCTTCCCCCTACTGGCATTGGCAACACACGGGGGATTGCTTGCGCCGTTGCTTCTAGCACACATAGTTATTACATGAATACATGGATACATATACACGCATGTAATGCTTGGACGATGGTGGTATATACATAGCAATTTCAATATATAGAATAGTCTCGGGATGGCACTGGGAAGTGGACGGCTCTCCCGCCTCCGTCGACCGGAGTATTATCCGTAATAAGGAAATTGCAAATTTATTACCCTGGAATAGATATTGTCCAGCCATCCACTATCATTGGGGGGAAAACGTAAAAAAAAAAAAGGGAAAAAAGGGATGTGACCTATACGTCCTTGTGTGCAGGGTGACCAAGAATTATTTGCTGTTTTCATGTACAGGAACACATCGCAATCAAAATTCCCTGTCCTTCGCACCGGATAAAGCCAACAAAAATAGCGATATAACAAATTTTATAAGGTCATCAGTGACTGATATTCCTTTTTTTTTACCCCCTGAAAATCACCACTGTCTTATTGAATAAACAACTAAACGTTCATTTCTTCTTTGTCTTAATAAATATTTTCTATTTTTATTTTTATATCATGATCTTTTTTCTTTTTTTTTTTTTTTTTTTTTTTTTTTTTTTTCATTGTTGGACATTAATCCAAAGCTAGGTGACGAGTTGAATGGCTTTTACTCTCGCATTATCCTCAGTCGCGTACGTTGTCAGAGTCATAAACAGTATACATATACGTATATATATCTCAACCAACAACTGAGCTATGGATGCTCCAAGTACCAAAGCTCCAACGCTGTATAAAGTGTCTAGATCCCAGCAGTGGGATTTGCTTTTTATTGGTGGTAAAGGTTATACAATCCCGAATCGTCGACGTGCCGGGCCTTAGCCCCCGCTATTATAGTAGGTAATTCCTTATGGATTATTGTTTCAAGTAGGCAGTTATGATCCAGAGATTCCGCGGACTGGCACGCACCCGAGCATCACCGGAAGTTGGCAATAATTTTTCAACACTCATGATTATGTCTTTTTTTATATTATATATATTATATACATATATACCATACACCAAACAAAACATCCCTCCGTATATGGCATCACAGAGTAGCTTGTCACACAATTCAATGTGTTCTTTTCTTTTTTACTCTCTTCATTCTGACTTCCAATGCCATTACACCCTCTTTGGAGACGTGCGATCTCCGCTGCCTCAAGCAATGGTGCGTGATAGAGACGCCTCGCAGCGGGAAATATACTTCTGGATAAAAATAAATATATATTTATACAGTTGTATGTAGAGAATCCACGAGACTATTAGTGCACATCAACGACAGCTTGGTAGAGAGGCTGTTTCTGATGCGCTACCCTTTGTCACATAACGACTTTAGGGGCGGGACTTTCTCCGCAACTTGTAACCGATAATTCATTTTTGATTGCGTGTCTGATACATTCGACCGCGTGATTATTGCCGCGTCAGTGTTGACAAAAAATGTGGTTATAATAAAATATATAATTGAAACGAAAGAAACATAAAGAAAACAAAAAATAATAATTTTTTCTCGATGAAATAAAATTATTTCTCCTTTAATTCTCTTTACTGTATCTCAATATTGCACCTCGTGAGTCCTAAATAGTGACTTTCCAATACCTTTCATATCCTTCATATTCATTTGAACCTTAATAACTCCTTAGTTTTCTTAATTTGTTCTTTTTTTATACCTTAGAATGGAAGAAATGGAAATATCTGCCCCTTCTAAAGTCTTAAAAAGGACTAAAATTGAATAGCTCGTCCTTACTAATACCTTAAATTCTTACAAAACAAGCTACATGCAGGTCTAAAAAATAGGAGTAAAATTTCGACTCGGGAACTGATGGACCTTTAACAATTTATCCCCAATCATTTAGTAATCAGCATTCGGAGGTCATTAAACACATATATAACATATATGTATATATATTTATATATTGTACATACATATATGCTGCACAATGACAAATGAAAAAAAGCCAAAAGACGGATAGCTGTCGAGGGATAATGTCGGCATGTAGTACAGGTCAATGGAGACGCGCGTGTGATGGCCGACACATTAGATTCATCTGTACCCACCTCAATTCTTCTCTTCACCTCCTCCCTATATCTCACTATATATATTTATATTATATATATAATATATCCTTCTATACTTCTTGCAACGAAAAAGAAAGCACACAAGAGATGAGAAGAGATGAAGTAAGAGACGATCATCATCGCGCGGACAACGAGAGAGGCTTCTACTTCTTCTTCTTCTTCTTATACTTCTTCTCCACCCAGAGAGTTATTGATGATGCTTGGTGAACGCAATCCTCTCGGTTTGCCTTCTATAACGTTATACGCCATCCATCAACTTGGTAGAGGATTTCATCGGTCTCATTCTCTTCTAACGCGTCCACCACATCATCCCACATTTATGTATATGTACATATATATCATCATCATTATTTTTACACTGCGTGTGAAAAAAAAATAAATATATATATCGTATAATCATGATCGGGTTGAAAATCCGTGAAATATCTACATATGTATAGAAGACAAGATGAGAAATAAAAATAAAAAAATATGAAAAATTGACCGCGCAGGTATTTATATAAAGTCAAAGGGAAGAAAAGTATTTTCCAACTTTTAATCTTTATTTAGTTTTTTTTTCTATCTATTTCACAACGTCTCTGGGTCATATACCATAACTGAACATGTATACATATATATGTAGTAAACTTTGAAATATATACATTACACATAAAGTGTAGGGTGTGTATACCACCCCGGTCACGATTTCCGCTCTATAAACTTCAAATCTAATCTATCCCGTCGGCAATTCGAACGCCCAAACATATTGAGCGTGTATGAGCACAAAATAAAATACATATATATAAATTTTGTTATAGAGAAAGGGCGAGAGAATGTATATAAAGCCCTCAGGGTTGTTGTTTCAACTGATTTACTTTAGCAACTTTTTCGAAACAATTTACCCAACTTGAGTTGATATAAATAATGTATGGATATTATATGTATATATATAGAGAGAGGTCATTGAGAGGGGACTTTTGGGACACATGAACCTTGGCAACCTTTCACAACTATTGAACACGTATATATATACTTCAGTTGATATATATATTTTATCTACCACATACACGTATACATACATACCTATGTATGTATATATATATTTTTTGAAAGTGATTTATATGTATGCTTGTATGTGGATAAGATACATAAGGCGAACCGTCGAATCCCTGTGGGCTGTTTGCTCCCGCCGCGCCATAGCATTATGTCGGCTTGATTAGCGACGGCAAACGTTTGCTGTTATACATATGTATATGTTTACACATGCGCGTTGTATATGCATATTGCGCAGTGTGCTAGTCTCCTTGAAAATTCATTCACGTTTGCGTTTATACGTTTACTCATATTGCTAAAAGTTATATGAAAAGCCTGTAAGCTAATATGTATATTTATAAGTTTCAAGCGAAATAATATTTCGATTGATATATTGTAAAATATAATTATTTTTTTTTATAGATGCATGTATTGACAGATGTGTTTGCTGATGGTTGAGGATGTAGTTGTTTTTATTATGAATAAATTCTAGTGGGTTTTGTTGCAAAAGTGTCGTCACATGTGTAGAAAAATATTTGATGAAAGAATGTAGGGTCGCTAGGCGAAATTTTTGGGATTTTCTAAGTCTTTTAGTAGTCGATTAAACATCCTATGGCACTTGTTGGCCTATCAATTCTACTTTGAATCTTTGGAAACCTTTAAAAAATTAGGATTGAACTTAGTTTGATGGTTTTTGCACCCAACACAGCATTGTAATATTTTATTTCATAATAAACTTAGACGCAAGTTCCTCCTTTGCGACTTAGAATGAAAAATTTGGCAATATGTCACTACTTCGAGGAGTTGTATTTTCTATTAAAATATTTCTAAACAACCTTCCTTGCTTCTGAAAAACCTCACTAAACGCCAATAATGAGGTTTAAAGTAAAAATTTCGTAAAAATTCCGACTCGGGGTTGAGTGAATTAATATTCATTTTAAGAAAGTGACGGTAAGATATTTATGTTAAAGATGTGAACTTGAAAATATATTTCTGTTTATTTTATACTTATGATAAATACTTAGTGAAAAAAATTAAAATGTCAAAAAAATTTCCGAAATTTTTCCGTGTTTTTTGACAGGCTGTATTTCGGTGAAAAATGATCGCATCAAGTTTTTTAAAAAAGCATTTTGTAGCTCTGAAATTTTAGTTTTCAGATCTTGCAGTCAAAAAATTTTAGGAGCTACAATTATTACATAATCCCAAGAAACAGCACACTACAAAAAAAAATTTTTTTTTTTTTTGGAATTCACGAAGTTGGAAAAATTTTTTTTAACCAAGCCATTATTTGGATTGGATAGCTTGTTTATTCACCTTCAATTCCTTTTTTTAAAAACCTCCATACGACCATTTTTCACCGAAATATAGTCTGTCAAAAAACATAAAAAAATTTCTGAATTTTTTTTGACCCTTTAATTTTTTTCACTAGTGTATATAAATCTTAAATAGTTCACATCCAATTATCATTTAGATGATAATATCAAGTCAATAAAAAATATACAAAATGAAATAAGCAATGGGACATTTACGTACACATATATTATACTCTTTTGGAAATCAACTGAGGGAAATGGGATAACTTGTTGCGTGGGGGGATGATGTAAGCCACAAGCGTGCGGTTAAAATATTGGAAATTTAAGCAAAATTCATTCTGCATCTCGTTCTCATATACTTTTCCTTTCCCCTTTCTCGGTCATTTCTACAAAATTTACATATCCACTTTTTACTTCTGTATACTTTTTACATACATACATATTTTTTTTACTTTTCCTCATTTTACCTTTCCACCACTTAATCCATTAAAATAAATGAAAACAGTTCACTCGCAATTGTGAAAAAATAAAAAAGGGGGAAAATAAAAAATAATATTCATACAGCCAATATATAAAATACATCTAGAAACATACGCAAAGAAATTGGCAATCGTGTAGAGTTAATTTCCCCACACTTGGAGCATTACTTACGCTTGTTGAATAGTCCCAGGGGAGACTTATGGTGTGACTTGTATATGCACCAATATATTTATATATTTACCTATATACATACACAAGTGTAAACGCGAATAAAAAAAAAAAAAAAAATATATAAAGAATAAAAAAATATAAAAAAATTCTCTGAATCAGGTGAAGTGAGAGTCAAAGGATGAAGAACATTGTTTATGCGCGTGAACTCGATTGATTGTTTCACACCGTTGATATGTACTCATGATATATGTCACTCATTCAAGACTTTGTTTATTCATAGACATAATATATACATATAAATGTTTGAATTACCTAAGCAGCCTCTCGAATTTCTCGTGGGACTCTTTCGTCAACTTGCGCGCGATGGTTAATTTTTTTTTTTTTTTCAAGCCTCAATATGAAGAGAATTAAACAAAACAAATGCGAGAGAAAGAGAGAGTGAGGGGCAGAGTGAGAGGACAGAGGAGGTAAAAATAACTGGCACTCATATATGATTCGCATTCCCCATAGGAGTGACTCGTTTCCGACACGATATGTATCCCATCATGTGCAATGTTGTTTATATGTATATATGTATATAAATATGATGGTATTCATTCGACACTTTCAATCCGCACTGGGAGTAACGCTGAATAAATGGCCACGTCGAGCTCGTTATCATTCCACCTGTTATTTTTATTTATTCATTTGTATATGTTATGTGTATTCTTTCATTTTTATTATTCATTTTTTTTTTTATTACTATCCTGGTTTTCAATTCATTCGCGAATTTATATATGAAATATAATATTCGTTAGGTGAATTCGATAATTAATCTGTGCAAAATGAAATAAAAAAAAAATGAAGCGAAACGATGGAAAAAAAAAGGTAGAAATTTATTGATGAATATTTGATTCATTGGAGGAAATAATTAAGTGGCCTCCATCAATTGAATTGACATTTGTTCAATTTATCCACACTGTCAAATCATTTGTTTATATTATCTTCTTTCTCTTCCCTTCTTTTTCAACAATTCCACAACACCACCAAATATACATTTGTATTTTTATATATATTTGGTACACACAAATAGATATTTATAAAAAAATATAAAAAAAATAAATAAATAAAATTGAAAGATACGAATCAAAATCACTCAAGTCTATATATACACATATATATCTCCATGTTTGAAGTGATTTTCTCACAAACTTCCCAGGGGTCATGGTGCACGTGAGAGACGTACTCTGTGAGTCTACCTGTCGGGCGTGCGCACGCTTTCTCGCTTGCTCGCGGCCATAGAAGAGAATATATTCGGTCGCGCTCCAGTTGGCAAGAAGGTTCCCACGATATGGGATACATACACAAATCTCTTTGCCCCTACATTAAAATATATATATATATAATATATATTCGATGCTGCGAGTCACCATTTTGGCATAGTATACACACGTATAAGCCCATACATATAAATATACAAGAACCTTCCCCCCGTTTTCAAGCAAAAGATTCACCGCGAGATCCCATGAACCAGAAGGGTCGAACATACATACATATTCTTATAAATACTGCACATGCCTATGTGCATATACTCTGGGAGTCGTTTTTTTTTTTTTTTTTT
>JAQQBS010000002.1:1521635-1545879 GCA_030347275.1 Microctonus aethiopoides | reverse complement strand
TGATAGACACTTTTTGAGGTACAACCTGTCAAGGACTATTCCGTTATAATGCAAAAGCAAGTGTGAGTTGTCAAACATGTTTCTCACAGCTCGATAAACATCTAAAAATATTCATCAAGCTTATTTAATAATAATAGTAATAAAAATAATGATAATAAATATAAATATATTATATTTATATAATCGTTGGTGGTACTTGAAGGGAAATAAAGAAAGACGTTTTGTCGTGTAGACATATTATACAACGATGTGAAGATCGTTTGGATATGATTCGTGGAGGTGGCACATACACAAATGTATTTGTACGTATAAATAATAATAATAATAATATATATATATATATATATATATATATATATATATATATATATATATATATATATATATATATATATATATTGTGGATGATATCCCACCGAGTAAAACGAGATCGCAGGAGCTCTGGCCAAGCAATATCATTGTTAAATGTATATATATATTGTGCGCTTGTCGTTAATCAAGTGAGAGTCACTGGTGGCCGCTCATTGTGGGCGGGTTATTAATCAAATGAGAACTACTGCGCACCATTGTCGGTCCCTAGTAGGGGTTCCTCGAGAGGGATCTAGCAGTATGTATGTATGTGTATGTATGTATGTATGTATGTAGTGCGCAAAGACGGAGGTATATAGAGAGGAAGAGCCACGATCTCACTCTTCTCCTCTCTTGCACCAGCTCTCTCTTACTTCCCGTATCGACCAACTCTGAGAAATAGCACCATCTATATATATGTACAGTATGTATATAGATGGATGTATGTATGTATGTATGTAGAGTCCAGGGATATTCTGCGTTGTCGTGGAGTGTAGAGGAATTGTATTTCAGACTTTGACGAAGTGAATGCTTCAACAAACTTGTCGTGCAAGTTAATTCCAATTTGTGAATGACAGTAGCCAAAATGTAGAGCGCATCTTGGTGTGTTTTGTCAGTTCAAAAGCTGAACGTTCAAATACTTTTTGTATAGATGTGTGTATAGGAATACATGTGTGATGTTGTATTTCAAGTTTAAATTATTTTAAACCAGATTTTCATAACGTTAAAATATTTTTATTAAAATATTTTTACGAAGGAAAGATAAAAAATTGAATTAAATTTTTGTGCTTCTGTAAATCTTCTAGTAGTCGATTAAACATTCTATGGCACTCGTTGGCCTATCAATTCTACTTTGAATCTGGGAAATTTCTAAAAATTTAAAATATCTAAAATTGAACCTAGTTTCATGCTTTTTACACTCAACACAACATTGTAATATTTTATTTCATAATAAACTTAGACGCAATAAGCTCCTCCTTTTAACGAGGAGTTGTATTTTCTATTAAAATATTTCTAAACAACCTTCCTTGTTCCTGAAGAACCTCACTAAATGCCAATAATGAACTTTAAAATAGCATAAAAATTTCTACTTAAAAATACATAATATATTGAAAAATATAAACGAATAATAAACGTACACGTTATATATTTTTTAAATGTGTGTACGTAGAATATGATGATGACCTCATGAATCAGTTCAACACTCCGTAGCGATTATTCCATGCAATTAAACCAAAGAAACTTTTCTTCAAGCTTTCACGACAGAGTCAATGCAAAGGTTGGAATAAATATATGTATAATCGTTATATCTTGCTTGCACCATAGTAAATCTTTAGTGACTTGATCTCTTACTTTAATGTTCGGTGCTCCCAAAGACGCGACGACAAATCTACACGTTTTGAGAATGAAGCGAACTGATGGAGATGCAGTAAAGGACACAGAGAAACGTAGAGATAGTAGTAGTGGTGATGATATTAGCGGTGATGGTAGTTATAACTATGTTTGTGAGAGATCGCTACTGGAATGAGTGTGCGCTGGTGCAGAGATATATATATACATATAGAAGGTAGCGGAGGCGGTAATTAAGAGAGTTAGTCACCAGTCTCCCAATTAGGAGTCGACGTTATACTGCCATGGACGTATATACCGGTCTAAAGACCAAAAACCCCGAATACTCACACCATTACTTTAGATCTTTCTCATTTGCTTTATGGTTATGACAGTAGAGCGTATATTTTAAAGTTTTCTTTCAACAATTCTGTTCTATTGTTATTGTAAATATACACAATAATTAGTATTATAGATACGTGTGTCTATACTTTATAGACTGGAGTAGGTAATTAAATATGTCAATATTGATCTTATTATTTACTCGTGTGGTAACTTGAGTTGAAGAATATTTTCACTGATAGAAGAAAAAAGAAAAGAGCTAATGATTACGTCAACGTAAAAAAAAAAAGATTCGTTGGTAAAATTTTTCTTTGTATGTACGAAAGCCCTTTTCCTTTTCGTTTCTCTATTCCTTCATTTTTTTCTTCTTCTCTCTGTCATTCTTCAACACATCGTGCCTCAGGCGAAGGCTTTTATTGTGACAAATTGGACGAAAAGGGGTCGACGGTGGTGCCTATACTATATACCTCTAGCTTTCCACCCTCTCCCAATCCCCCAAACTCTACGTTTTTCTTCACTCTTTCGTTTTATCTCATTCTTTTTCACATCTCCGGCTTCTTTTCCGGACGAAAAAGGGTGAATAATTGTAACGAGCCGAGATTTCAAGCACTTTTTTTTTCCTCTCTTCTCTTTCACACCTTGTATTTTTTCTTTTTATTTTATATATTTTCCTTTCTCACAATATCAATAATCATTCAATAATTCACTTCAACAAAATAATAATCAACATCCCCGAATGTGTAATAAATAAATAAAAAAAAAAAATATCAAACCCCAATATTTTTTATATTTATACATCTTAATCAATTTTTTTTTTTATAAAGATGTATACACTCCAATATAATAACTCGTCCATTCACTGAAACATATTTTATATTACAAGACACGCTTTCACATACATATATCTATATACATAAAAAAAGATGTGAAGGTATAAAGCGAAAAATAAAGTTTGCCTCCCCTACGGTTGATCAGATGACAGAAATAAAAAAAAAATATATACACGAGAAGAGAGAGAATTCTCGTCGCGTATAGGTCCCACCGTTGCACCTGGTCGAGGCTTGCGGCGAACGAGAGAAGCGAAAAACGAGAGTATATACACATATACATATACAAGGGGTCATATATAGGAGAAGGGAACATCACCATAACAATAGGGAATTCGGTGAGGCCCTATGTATACATATACCCAACTATATACTAAAAACGCGCAATGGAACCCAGGTGCGTGGGACACTGAAAAAATTTTTTCGACGACGGGCCTTATACACAGTTTGCGCTTCGGTAGCACACGAGGGAGGGCCTTTCGAGAACCACCCCCGCCACGCTATTCGTCTCCTTTCCCTTTTCTTCCTATTTATACTATGTACATACTCGTATTTATAACGATGGTCGATTGTGTGGACCATTGTCACTGTATACCCGAAAACTAAACCGGTATACAATGTCACTCAAAGTTTGTACCATGTCTATATATAAATATATATACATATGTGTGTATGCATGTGTAAATTGCTCTGGAATATGGCGGGTGTTAGCTATAGTAAGATAGATTTTTATGTCTCATCAGATATTATGATCAAATTCCTCAAGCTGGGATTTTATCAAAATATATCTAAGATGAATATGTAACATTAAAATTCTATTTGATATTTGATATTTTAAATAATTTTATGAATATTATAACGTTGAATAATTTAAAATAAATGTGAGAAATAAAAATATTTTTTATTCCAATCCTTATGCGCAGCTCATAAAATCCCTCAAGTATAGAAATTAGTTTCGTCCTCCACTGAAACACGACATATATTTTCTTATTTTTTTAATTCTCTTCATTTTTCTTCATCTCCCTCGCATTCATTCGTGACTTGGTCCTTTCTCAAATGCGAATGAATATATATGTACATGCATTACGATAGTGTTTATAAGCAGGTGTGACGATGCGCGAACACGCGTCTACCAGGAAAAGCGACACATCAGCGTTCGCCATGACGTCCAGGTGTTCTTTATTGCTAGATTTTGTCGCGCTGTTAATGTCCATACTTTTTGCAATTATATGTCATTAGTCATATACATACATATATAAAAATATTATATAGCTATTGTTTTCAGTAAAACTTATTCAATGTTTGTATGTCAACGAAAGTTTCTTCAGTGTTGTTGTTGTTGTTCAGAATAAATGAAAACTTTCTAACCTGTATTACCTACATTCGATTTTGCTGGACAGTTTTATTTATTTATTTATTTATTTATTTATTTATTATGTTCTTTCAGGCCCACTGAGACATTATATAGAATGAATAACCGCCGCGGGGGCGCAAACGATACAATGTGCAAGGTATATATTGCTCGCGCGCCGTATTAGATTGGTACTAAAACCCAAGACAGAAAAAATAATAAAAAAAGAAAAAAAAAATAAATAAAATACATATAGCTGTATATATATTTATATGTATAGTGGTATGTATAATAGTGTGCGAGAGGGTCTAACCTTGCGTGCATAATACAATCACACCAATGTACAATATTTACCAAGCTCAATGTACCAGAATAAATACCCATAGCTTTTGTAATATTTCGCCATAGTCCTGTTACACTCTATAGTAATGTGTATATTATTCTCTCTCTTTATATCCTTGGCCAAACTCTCTCATTATCATCTTTATCCAAAAAGCTGGTTAAAACCTCAGCGCGAATTCAATAAATAGAAAACGAAAAAAATAATAAAAATAAAAAATAAACATAAATGCTAATGAAAATGCGAACAAATAATTTAATATTCAAGTTTTCCTTTCTGCATTTATATTTGACATGTAATGTTAAACATTAACTGATCCTCAGATTATCATCTCTTATATATATATGCATGCGCTTTTCATTGATATATAAAGGAGTATAGGTTAGGGGTTATGTCTTATCAATAAACGCTGTCGCAAGTATAAAGTTGGTTAGGTTTGATCCGATATGTCACTCTCAGTCTACTCTACTATGTTGTACCTATACGAATCGATTAATCTTAGCTCGTCCAGAGGACATATATATACTATATATACATATAGTCCTTTAGCTATCCGTGATGTTGGGGTAATGATCCGTAGTTCGTACGATAACCCAAAACGACCCTTGGCTTTTATTTCTTATATATTCCCATGTCTCTCAATTTATACATAAATAAATATACATTATGTATTATTTATCCAAATAAATTATACAATACGCCAGTGCGCAATGAAAAGAAAAATATAAAATATCAATGTGAATTGAAATAAAAAAATTTATATTTCTATTTAAATTATACATGAAAATAAAACGTTAACGAGAATGTCATTGCCTTTGTCATTAAGAGAAATATTTTTGATATTTAGTCTCGCATTTTATTTTTTTTATTCACATCACTGGCGTATTTGTGCAAAATTATTATAAAGCCGGTTCGCACACATACTTGTACATATGTATAGGTATTATATATACAGCGAGAGCGGGTTCCAACTGCGTGAAATCAATGTTTCGTAAGCATGGATAAATGACGCACAGTCCCAACCGCTATTTTGTGCCACCGTGACCAATGTACATCTTGATTTAGTGGTCTATAACAGAGTTAACTCTTTCTCTTCCTCTTTATATCTCTGTGTGGTGCTGAGCTGTCTCGTTAGCGACCTCGACGAGTTCAGAGCAACGAGAATATATCCATATATATTATATCAAGAAAAAAAATAAAATAAAATTGTATGTATATACTTATATTATAAGTATACCTACACGGGTGCAGTCGACGAGAGAGCTACATGTATATAGCAAATCAAAATTATATAGTGTACCGCTGTGGTCTAATAAAGCGATTTCGTTGTGTTGCCACAAGGGCGTAACATGAGAAGTTGTTATGCAGACTCTCTTTATTTTTTTGTGTCTCTCTATACTACTCCTCTGTTACTCTTATTTGCTTTTTTTATTTTTATGAATACAATGGAACGACATTTTTACGCGGTTACGCCGCCTACCACACGGGATATTCGCCCCCTCTTCTTAAACGTTTCATCATTGGTTCTGTCACTTGAGAACTGTAATTTGGCGATTAATAATATTAAAAGAAAAAAATAAAATAAAATGAAGAAGTTTATGTTACTTATAAAAATGATATCTTTTTATCTTCTTTTATTTTTTTTTCGTGAGTCTGACGATGAATGGTCCATTACTACTGCCACAATTCGCTTCATATACAACTTTATTAAGTCGTTGAGAAAGTCATTGTTAAAGTGAATATACAAAAAAAAAAAAATATTATGTTTCTCTGCACTATTATAATCTAACGGAATGCGCGCCTTCAATTTGTCTATGGAATTTAATGAAAATAATACCTCTCAAAAGAAGAATATTCTTTGATATACAATAGAAAATTAATTGACATATATCAAGGGTGAAAGAGAAGAAAAAAGAAAAAAAAAATTAGCCTTTGTTTCTTCCTGTCATGATCGGCCATTTCTAAAAAATAAAGAACCAAACATATACACACACTCTATATAAACTAGTGTAGGCCCCGGTCCAATTTCGCACCTTTTGTTTTTCGCTCCGCGGGTTTTTTTTATTATTTTTTATTATTCCACTCGAGACCCAACGCGATCCCACGGTAAAACCCACAGGGGGGTCGCAATCTCATCGTACACGATGAGATCTATATGTGCTACGCGTTTTATTTTTTTTTTTCTCTCAATCTTCCCATACATATAAACAGACACAAGCACACACACGCTTTACATTTCTACATGCTGCATATATATGTATATATATGTATATAGATCATGCTTCTGGACATAAATCATTAGCAGGGCGAGCGATTAGTCGTTGGTTGGGTGGTCGAACTAGCGGAGGGTAGTCGAGGGTACGAAATGATTATTGCCGGCACGGGCGTCTGCCTGCACGCTCACCCAAATTATTAGCAGCCTCTGATTGGAGCTACTTCTCTCTGACCCCGCCACGTATATTCACATATATATATGTATATACAGATAACTATTATACATATCTACCATCAGAGTACGAGTGTGTATATGTATGTATTATATATGTGCTTGGGTCCACACTGTATATCGTTCTATGTATATAAGTTCCGACATGAGTTTAACGAGCCCAAATAATAATTCACCCCCGATTGTACAAATGTGTATGAACTATGGATGAAAAAAAAAAAAAATAAAAAAAAAAAAAGGGGAAAAAAATTATGAGGGAGTTGGAAATGAGAAATAATTGACTGTGTATCATTGATGTTAATTCATGAAAGTCGTTAGTTCATATTTGTTCAATGAAAAATATATATGTGTGGGTATATTAGGGTGTTTCATTTTTAGGCTATTTTTTTTTGTTTGTGAACACTGAAAATCTGATAATTTGTAAAAAAAAAAAAATTTTTCTTCGTTTAAAAAACAATTTTGAGTTAATTAGAGGCTTTACGAATTCAAAAATTTGATTTCTGATATAAATATAAAACGAGAAAATTTTTTTTTTTGACTTCAACTTGATTTTTTGATAATCAAAAATTTTTTTTGAAAAAAATTAATATACAGCTTTGGTAGGGCATTAAATTTGATACAAAAAAGTTGTTCACCGCAAACGCTCTCCGACCAGCAGTTTTCGAGTTGTACGTAGAGCTGAAAAGGTGAAAGTTGATTATAATTGACAAAAAATTTTCTTTAAACTGGAATTTATTGATTTAACATTAATTATTATCTTACAATAAACGGTATAATGCTGAATCAACAATGTAATAGCATCAAAAAAAAATTTTGATTACCGAAAAATCGAGTTGAAGTCGAAAAAAAAATGTTCTCGTGTTATTTATATGAAAAATCGAATTTTCGAATTAGCTATAAGCCTCTAATTAACTCTAGGAATATTTTTTTCCTTGTATAAATTATCAGATTTTCAGTGTTCACAAACAAAAAAAAATATCGCCTAAAAATAAAACACCCTAATGTATACATATTAAATTACAAACATAAATAACATAAAATTTTCCTACCACCATCATAAATGCAACAATGCAAAAATGATTTCATCAATAATGAGAAAATAAAAATGACTTACATTGAAATATATACACATACGGGCAAAAAAGTACCTGTTCGAACTCTAACAACATATATATCTATTATTTGGAATATCTATATATCTACAAAGAGTGCTGGATAAATTATTGTTTGGCATTTCGAAAATGACAGGGGCGTTTCCGGTCGTGTATGGTGTTATAAATGCGGGCCAAGTGAAATGTATGGTTCTCTCGCAATGTGTATACATATATTATATATTAGGTATATAATACATATAGTGTCTACGTATTTTAAGCAGTGTCTCTTGTGAGTATTTGAGGGTTGAAAATTATCCAAAGCTCATCCCTGTGGATGGAAGGATGGATGGATGGATACCCCGAGTTATATCCCACAACGGACGAAAGGCACATTAGAAATAGCATATAATAACGTGTGGCTGCATCATATACCCCACTAAAATGCGCTATTTTATCTCGTTCTCTCTTTAAATCTCTCGCTTATTCTATATACGTATGTATATGTGTATTTCAATATGCTATACTTACCCTTCAGACATATGCCACCTTCTCGCCCGCAGCGAGTAACCCTCTGATATGTCTACGTATAATCCGATTTATTATATATCTCGAACTGTGGGTGCACTGTATATATATATATGTGTATATTGAGATTTTATCGTGTGCGGATATTGATATGGTTGAGGGTTGCAGCGAAAAGTGGGACTCTGTGTGATGAGTGAATGATCTAGACAGGAATTAACTCGATTGTTATATTTTGGCAAAAATAAAATTACCGCGAGTCGACTTTTGATGTGAGAATAATAAAATTTGTTTAGTATTTAATATTACTTTTACATTTCTTCAACGCTTGAAATAAAATATTCAAAAACATTATCATTACTTTGCTCACTTGTTGCTATTATTGTACCGTTTTTATTCAGTCAAACATTTGTACTATAACTCGTAATATTTTTTTTTTGCTCTTTTATACTCACCGACAAATCCATTTATTTATTTTTTTTATAACATTTCTTTTTTACCCTTTGTGACAACGTACGTTTTATTAACATATAAAATTAAACTGAATCATAGTTGACTTATCTACATTTTTTTTTTCCTATAACCTATTTCAAAATTAATAATAAATATGCTTTGGAAATTTTTAATAAACCACATATACATAAATATAAACAAATAAAATATTACATACTTATCAAACCCATCAATTTAATAGTAAAAATAATTAAAAACCCATTTTCATTTTCTAAAATGAATAAATAAAATAAATATATTTATTAATCTTAAATACGTATTAATTAATTATGTTCTCCAGTAATTTAATTTCCCTCAGCTTAACATCACAATTTAATTTTATAATAATCTACCGTAAATTATCTCTGATGCAAAAGCAAAACTCTTAGATATTTCATTTCATACACATAAAATCTCTTACTCTGTTTTTCTTTTCTCTTACACTCCTATACACCCTCGCGAAAATAACGGAGTGTGTCGTGCCATGTAAGGCGTCAATCACACGCCGCATGCATATATTTACGAGCACTTCATTTGACCGGGCACCCTCGACCGCACACGAGGCAGCAGACTATACATACATAGAAATGTATATAAATGAATATATATATCAGGGGTGTCTACACACAATTCTCTGCACGACGTCGTGAATTCTACCTATTGAAGCTATATATACATATTTATATAAGTACATATATGTATGTATGTGAAAGCTCTGCACCCACCACCAGTTGGTCGTGAGGACACCCCGCGAAACACACCCCCTTTTGCCTGGGTGCCTGCTCTCGTGTGTTGGCTAAATAATGGTCTCAATCGTATACGAAAAGAGACCACCACACAACCAACATTACCACGACATGTCAACTGCCTTGACACTACGACGTATTACTCCAATTTTCAATTGCAAAACCTATACAATAAAATAAACTCTACAGTTATATTTTATTTTATTTTTTTTTTCAACGTAGATAAAAACGAAAATTTATTAAAGATATAAATGAAAGCATTCTCTGGACGTTGGAGACATTTGAACATGACTCTCGCAAAATTTACCCGCCCCTCGATCTTATCAATCCCGTGGGATATATTTATATATACATATATATGCATGTAGATATATATATACATCTATCAGAGATTTTAGAGTGAAAATCGCTAGGCATAAACGTCTCCACGGGGAGCCATGTCTCAAGCTTAGTTTAAAGTATTCTCCGTGGTTATTGATAGTCGAGAAAAAAAATTTTCACTGTTATCGTTGGCCATATCATTGACCCTAACGTTTCATTTCTCTTCTCTTCAAGTGGTGAATAACAAAAAAAAAATAAAATAAAATAAAAGTAGAGAGCCCCAGAAAGGGAAAACGAGAATGATTCAATATTTTTTTTTTTCTTCCTTTCAATTCAATCCCCCGAGCCATTTACTTCACATGTGTGTAGATACGCTGATGATGTCTTGAATTTTTCAACATGATTGCGCGTTGATAATCACCAGCGTCATCACTCCATCATTATATCTCAGTCTTTAGTGCAATGGTGATAGTGGTGATGGCGGTTGTGTGCGCGTCGAAATAATAATCACACGGCACGTTGATGGAAAGAGAGTGTGAGTGAAGGCAAAATCAGAAATTCCGCTCGGGTCTTGTTCCACGTCGCGTCAGGTTCCAATCATGCCAACATTCAGGCATACTGTGTGTGCACACCAGTATGTGAATGTTGCCTGAGGTGAGGGCGAGAGAAAGAGAGATGGACAGCCAGTGAGAATAAGAGTGTGAGAGGCGGATTCGAGAGCCACCAATCCGATTCGCGAAACTCACCAATTACTTAGCCATTCGTTGGCAACGTGCACCAAATCTACAAGTGTTTACCCTCTATGTACCTTTTTCACTGATGTTTTTTCTGATACTAGTCCAGCTATGACACATGCAGAAGATGAAAAAAACAAAAAGAATAATAAGAAAGAAAAGAAAATTATTTTCATCGAATTAAAAAAATATAAATCTTTGATTACTTTCGAGTCGAAATCTTTGTGCTTTTCCAAGTCTTCTAGTAGTCGATTAAACATCCTATGGCACTCGTTGGCCTATCAATTCTACTTGGAACCTGGGGAACCTTTAAAAATCTAGGATTGGACCTAGTTTGATCATTTTTACACTCAACACAACATTGTAATATTTTATTTCATAATAAACTTTAGATGCAAGTTCCTACTTTTAAGGAGAAGTTGTATTTTCTATTAAAATATTTCTAAACAATCTCCTTCACTCCTGAAGAACCTCCCTAAATGCCAATAATAAGGTTTAAAGTAGCATAAAAATTTCAATTCAAGCTTAAAAAAAAAAAAATATCATCAGCATAATTATTTGATGATGTATATTTTTTTTCATTGCATTATCGTAAAGTGCAGCATAACCCACTGAATATATTGTTAAATATTGGAAAGATATATGTGCACACAATGTACATATTATAGAAGGGAAAAATTATAACAAAGAGCCAATTGTATACAAAATGTTAATATTGGCCAATAATTTAATTAAAATACATATAACCTGCACGCCAATCGATCATCAATTAATATCATCATGGTTGTAATCAATTCGTCAAACACTAATTATATATTATACATGGTATATATTACCGTGATATAGCACACTAATTAAAGATGAATGAGGTTACAGTGGCGTATACACGTGGTGCGGATGGGGCGGTGTATTTTCCCAGGTTAGCTAGAGGTGTTAATTAATTAGAGCTACTCGCATACGCAGTCGCACACAACCAAAAGAAATATACATATCGCAGAGGGGCTGCGTTATATATACCTACATTACGATATGGTGGTTGAAAAGAAAAATGTTGCGGGGGAGATGGAGTTTTTTTTAATTGCTGATTGGTAAATAAGTAAATTGCCGTAAGAAAAGAGGCTCACCAAGGGGTTATACTTGCAAACTCTTTCGCTCTTTGGTTCTTCTACATCATCCCTTTGGCATTCTAGCTCTCTTACACTTTTCTTCTCATATTTTATACTCTCTCTGAGAGTTAGAACCACCATTACTTTCAGTCTCTCGCGGCTCGTTGGTCAAAAAAAAATAAAAATAAAATAAAATAAAAAACCACAAAGAGAACGCGCACTTTGAGCAGTGTATGACGAGAGTAAAAAGAAGATAGGAATATAAATGTGTGAGCGAATGTAAACTAGGCTCGTGCGCTACTATATAAGCACACTATAGCGCATGCGAAAAGAAAAATAAATAAATAAATAAATAAATAAAAAATGCAATGAGTATGTAGAGGTGACATGGAAGAAAACGAATGTGGATTATGCGTTCCTCGTCCGTAATGCTTTTTTCTCCACTGGCTTTATCCTCCCTTAACGAATTTCTTCAAGTCACTTCTCTCAACTGTATATATACCTATACGTGTGTGCAACCCCCGCATCTGCAAACATTCACGCAATACATATACACATATATATCCACGCGAATTGCACAAGTTGCATTTTATGTACCTTAACATTTCAAAAACTCGTTCAGTAAAAGATGAAAAGAAACTGATTCACTGTTTCACTTTGTAACCCTTCTGCGACACATTTTCACACTTTTATTTATCTATTATTTATCTACTTTATTCTTTTTTCTATTCAACCAAATGGATTTCATAAAGAAAAAAAAAAAACTTTCGACCATTAAAAAATATATTTATAATTTCTGCATTGTAATAATTCTTTGAATACAATAAAATTTTATTTCTCTCATAATTATTATAATTATCATTATGTAAAATTATTGATGCAATAATCAATGGGCAAACTGTAACACATACATATACATCCGATGAAATCCACCCTCTAAAGTGATTAACCATCCGTTAAGCAGATCATATTAATGTGTCTGTCTGCTCATTCGTAAATGGACTGGCCTAACCCGACCCGACTTTATCAAACAACAGCTCGTAATATATATACATATATATCCATCTATTTATCTATCTATAGATATCCTCCACCTACCTATATATTCGCCCAGTAATACTCTGTTACATAGAATAGAATATATAGAGAGAAATATATCTCTGTGGATACGACCTAGCTATCTCCTGGCAACCCCCCGGGCGATCTCCTTATTAACCGCACCCGGTAATTGCGCGGTGTACGCGATTATTTCGCGGCTCACTGACCCCCCCTCTATACTATATAACTTTACATTATATGTATAGATGCAATGTGCAGAGCACTGTTATATGGATTAGACAGATCACTCGACACTTTGCTGGCGGATAATTGATCAAGCGTCGCGCGTTCATCATCCCTTATTCTATGCGCATCCAATTAGCCAACGGGTAACAATAGACTGTGGCTTTATTAAATTTTTTTTTTATGTTTGATATATTATATAAGAAAAAAATTGATAAATAAAATTATTCGTATAAATTTATTTATGAATAAATCATGCGTTTGTTTCAATTATAATTAAATTAATCAATGTAAATTGTAATTAATTCATTTATAAATAATATTTGTTTATTATTTTTTTTAATTTAATATCATTACGCTTAGTGCTAGTGGATGATTCTCTCTCTATCTCTCTCTCTATCGTAATGTAAATAATATTGGGGCGTAGTGTGAATACATGGGGAAAAGATAAAAAAAAAATATGCTTGAAAAAAAAATTTCAAAAGCTCGTTGAAAATATTATTTTATTCATTTTTATTATTTTTCTTTTTTTTTTTCAAAAGGCTTCTTTGATAATAAAAAAAAATCGAGCAATATGTTAAATTTTTTTTTTATTACATATATGTTTTTGTATTGAAACAAAAATAGATGATGTGATTCTAACATGATATTTATATCGTATATTTTCTGTTATGATTGTTGTGTGTAAGAAAAATATTCGGTGGGTTTATTATGGTGCTTTTAAGGGAGTAATTCGAAACATTAAATGTTTGAACGTTTAATAGAGTGTCAACCAAGACGCTTTTAAAATCATTTCTCCATCAATTGCATCCTGTTGCCCTATAAACACACTTTGATAATAGATGTCGCGCAAAGTTTAAACAGAGAATCACACACACAGCTTGCCATAACTCACACGAATCTACACTAAAAAAAAATACATATATATATATACATATTATTATTTTATTTATCATCCCCCATATCTCTTTTTCCAAAAGGATTTTCATTGCTCGTAAAAAAATAAATAAACGTCACTTCTCAGCTATATAAATAAAGTGTTTTTTTTTTTTTTTTACATTTACTATCCTGACTTGGTTGATATAAAAATAATTTTAAAATACATATACAATTATACATGTACATGAAAAATGCATTAAGTTGACAATCAAATAGAAATCAAAATTTTGCTAGATAATAAATAAAATTTTAGTTTTGTCCAATCTTTTTTTTTCTTTATCCTTATCAAAAGTATTTCAAACTTATTATATACTAAAACTCTCAGCATATCTGTCTTGCAATTCTTTTTTCTGGTATCGTTTAACCAACATTCGCACAACACGTATATTAATATATACCAGAAGAACGAATATAAGCTGGTGTGGATGGTAGTCAAAGCGACCTCTCATAAATACAGTTTATCCGGTGGCGTGCCCATCTACGCTCATTATTTCGAAATATCTCATTCCAGCACCATCGCCCGCGCCTCGCCCATTATTACGCGCGGTCGTTCCATGTTGCAAGATTATAAAAAAAATATATATAAATATATACAAACGAAAAATACGAAAATGAAACGAAAAAAAAAATAAAATAAAATAAATAAAAAGTAAAGTGAAACGAGAGAAATTCGTAACGTTATTTGATGGCTATGCGAGGGAGCGACAATGAGCATACCGAGAAACATTAATTGTGCAATAAAAAAAAAGTTATGGAAGAATTACAAAGAGGGAGAGGAGAAAAAGTAGAAGATCACATCACCATGAGGAAATAATGCAATGATAGTTATTTTCATTTTGACACTTTAAAGTAGAAATGAAAAATAAATTATAAAAATTGAATTTTTTCAATTGTTATAAATTTTAAAATTCTGAAAATAATATTCAAGGCGAATTATACATGTCTTTCGTATACGTCTTATATAATATTTGTATATTGAATAGATACATGTTGGATCACGTATAAATAATCGCATCGAGTGTAGTGTAATTTTAAAATAGGCGGATCCACTCTCGCGTCTCGTCTCTTCTACTCGACATTACAATGGACGCGACACGCGTTAATGGGATTACTGCGCGCGTCGCACGAGCGTGGGGTGCCTACAGAATTGTACGAAGCAATGGGATAGAAATGATCAGGAGTTGAAGCACGCTGAGACGTAAAGAACGTATATGGGTATATATGTATAAACACATATGCTGAGGGAAAAGATGAAATGAAATTGAAAATTCCAAAGACACTGTAAAATTGAAAAAAATATATAAAAAAAAAAATATTTTTATATCCATTAAAAATATTAGTGGACTATATTATTTAATGCAATGATTTATAGTGTGATAAATTGATAATAATTATAAATTTGAAGATATGAATAAATAAATAAATTATAAATAAAAAGAGTTGAATTATGGGTGTGATAAATAAATATAATAATTATTTTATGGAAGTGATAATGATGTGTATTCTCAACTTAAAGTCATACACAATTTCTATACTCATTACGCGACTTTTGCACGCACGATCAGAACCACGCCCTCAACTACGTGACTGATTTTACTGATGATTATTCCTTGCACATAGTTACACAAGTGTATAGTGTATGGAATTTATACTTATTTAATTTTTTTTTTACAGAAAAAAAATAAAATAATTTATATACAATGAATATAAAGCGAGTGAATTGTAAATTCATTAGAATTATCGCTTGTTGATTTATAAATATTAATTTGTGTTGGGCACGTGGATAAAAAACAATTAGGTATATATGTATACATATATGTATGTATGAATGAAACACACGGGGATGAAAAAAAAATAAATAAATAAAAATATTGGTAACAAGAGTGCGTGGGTAAAAGGTAAAAAAGAGAGACAGAGACGAATGGACCGGTTGGAAATTTTTGACGGTAAAGAACATAAATATGGGGTATTATTCTCGGACATTCGCGGTGTACTCTTGGACATGATCCGCGTACATATACTCCACACAAGGTTGATTTATAGGCGCGGCTTGTGAACACGCGACTGCCGGTATTTTCATTTAAATTTAATACACTTGGGATTTATGAATAAAATGTTTGTATATGCATGTAAATATTTTCATTCAAGTGACTTTGTAGTGTTAATAAATTGGTAACCACCTTGAAATAATGTCATTATATTACTGAATGAAATATAAAAAAGAAAAGAATAATGAAAATTGATTGTTCACTGCCTTTTCCATGGTTCCATCCATCATTATTGTATAATCCCACCTGAAAGTGACAGATAAATTCACCGAGAGGGCGACACAAACTTCCTCCGAGTAGAAGGGATTACGGTCGTTTTGGCATTTTCAAACCCACAGCACTATACATATATATACCAGTGAACTTGCAGAGTAATCCTAGTGGGCTTTATTCGCGAATATTTTGAAAAAAAAAAAAGAATAAAAATATAAACAAAAAATTCTTGATAAAAAAAAATAATAAATCAATATTATAAAACGCAATGTTATCAATTTTGTTTTTCTATTTCTCTACTAAATATAATTATAGATAAATGTATAAAGTATATGAGGAATTGTGGGATTTGTTTATTGATGCATGTCACGAATAAATTTTCAATTCAATAAATGTAATAGTTTAAGAGAAGTGAAGGAGAATTTTTAAAGAGTAGTGTGTAAGCGTAAGGGCGAACGGATAATGTGCCAGTATAGCTACTCCGCAAATTCGACAACAATATGTTTTCTCGTGTAGCCAACCGAAAAGGGTCGTATCTTCGCCCGGGGTATGTATGAGGAGGGTGGGTCCCGCGTAGTATAACTCGGTTAAATCGGCACGGATATTTCATTAGCCCCATCTCCACGCTCTCCCTTCAACGCAAAAGCATCACTCACGTCATCATCTAAATGTACATACATATATGCATGTATGAATAGTTGTGTGTTGTCGTATAGTTGTCGGTGGTCGAATGATCCACCCTCGAAAAATTTTATTTATATATGTGTATATGTATATAAGTGTACTTTGAGATTTTGTGACTGACTTAAAACTCAGAGAAGCTTTTGGCTCTTTTATTTTCCCTTTCAAATATATAAAATATCTGATGGCCTGCGGGAGCACTAAATTGTTGGCACGACAAATAAATCGTATTTGATTTTACTCAATAGAGGGGTTGATGATGATATTATATAAATTGCATTTTTAAATAAATATTGTAGAGAAGAAAAACAAGACGATAAATCCAGAGTTTAAATTTTTGTGCTTTTCTAAGTTTTAATTTTAGTAGTCGATTAAACATCCTTATGGCACTCGTTGGCCTATCAATTCTACTTTGAATCTGGGGAACCTCTAAAAATCTAGGATTGAACCTAGTTTGATTCCTTTTAATCCCAACACAACATTGTAATATTTTATTTCATAATAAACTTAGACGCAAGTTCCTACTTTTAAGGAGTTGTATTTTCTATTAAAATATTCCTAAACATCCTTTCTTGCTCTTGAAGAACCTCACTAGATGCCAATAATAAGGTTTAAAGTAGCATAAAACTTTCAACTCAATATAATTATGAATAATCACAAGAAATAATTAGTAAAAAAAATTATTTCAGAATTAAATTTGAAAATATATTTAATATTTATTTGTCAATTTTTCAAATTGTTTTAAATAATATGGTTTAAAGTAACATAAAAATTTCGACTCTATATAATTATTAATAATTACAAAAGATAATTAGTAAAGAAAATGATTTCAGAATTAAACTTGAAAATATATTTAATATTTATTTGTCAATTTTTCAAATTGTTTTAAATAATATGGTTTAAAGTAACATAAAAATTTCGACTAAATATAATTATTAATAATCACAAGAAATAATTAGTAAAGAAAATGATTTCAGAATTAAACTTGAAAATATATTTAATATTTATTTGTCAATTTTTCAAATTGTATTAAATAATATGGTTTAAAGTAACATAAAAATTTCGACTAAATATAATTATTAATAATCACAAGAAATAATTAGTAAAGAAAATGATTTCAAAATTAAACTTGAAAATATATTTAATATTTATTTGTCAATTTTTCAATTTGCCTCGTCGCCAAAAAGGCAAAATAAAAAATCAGAGAGGGACAAAGAGTGATGGAAAAAAAAAAAAATAAATAAAAAAGGGATAGATTAAGTAAAGGTAGGAGAGAAGAGACGTGAAACGTCCGGCTTGGTCAATCGTAGAGGGCCGTCGGGCAGCCTGTTATCGCAGACATTAGCTTTCAGCGTGGCCTGTAGGATATAAAAGTAGCCTGAGGCAGCCATTACCCGAACATTGTCCGGGCGAGACTACCCCTTATTCGTTCCCATTCCTATGCTTCTTCACACACATATATACATACACTTATCCATTTCACTTTGCCTCTTATACATGCACATTCTCTGTCTCACACGTTCGTTTCCGTACACCAAACTCTTTTCTCAAACTATATCAGCAGCATTGGCCGACTTTTTATTTTATTATTCCGCTCCTTCTCTCTCTCTCTCTCTCTCTCTCTCTCTCTCTCTCTCTCTCTCTATCTATTCACTCACTCACACCCACTGATCCGCGAGTATAGACCTTATCATGAATTCTCAGCTCGAACTGCGCCGAACACGTTGTCGCAAATCCATTTCGCAGTCGCTAACATTTTTTTTTTTTTTTTGCCTTTTTATTTTATTCACTTTTTATTCTTTTTACATTCTCTTTCACTCGTCACTATGGACCCTCTCTACTATAGTATACACACACGCTCATGAAAATTGGCACAAGGCTGTATGTGTTAATGCACTATCAATTCACGAACATTATTTTTTTTTATTCTGTAAATATAAAACTCTTCTTCATCTCATCACAGTGATGATATTGTATAAAAGTATATATAATTCATAGACAAGTATATATGTATATAAATTATACTCTGAGTGCGGATATATAATATTATACTTGATCAAATGGGAAATTGAGCGAGGGAAAACGAAAACATTATTATATATCTACATTCATAATATTTGAAGAGATGAAGTGCATTGGGTAAGATGATAAATCAAAGGGAGGATGGAAAAAAAAAAAAATTTGTTGAGGGCGAAAAGGTAGAGAGCAATTTTATATATACCTACATCAACCAGTTGCCGAGGCAATTATCCGCATCGAGATTGTGCGCCCTTCTGTATAGATAGTGTGTATGTTGGGAGCTTTTTGCCACGTTGGTCTGTAATACTTGGTGCTTTTGCTCCCTTTACCGGGAGCGCAATGAAGTAAAAAAGACTGAAATATTGGCAAGCGGTATCTCAACAAATTAGCCCGATGAAATATGCAGATAGAAATTGGAGACGGAGATTGGTAGAAAATGCCCGAGTCAACGATAAAGAAAATGGAATGGACGAAAGGGATGGACGAGTGATGGTGCGATTGGCGAATGAAAAATAAAAAAACGAATGCAAGAGAGGGATAGAGTGAATGAGATTTTAACAGTGTAAGCCAGATAGGAATAGAGGGAATCGAAGTGAAGTCGTTGGAACTCATCGAGATGGAAATAACCGACAGAGTGCCTGATGCTTCTACGCGCAAGCGTATATACTCTCGTTCGCGCACGCTACTAATCTTATGCAATTACTTTACAATTCACTTTACAGACTGGCACTCAATGCCAATAAGAACAATCTTCAGAATTGAGTTTATATTCTGAACAATGTTTTAGACGGGACAATTTTCACGAAGACGAAAAAGAAAATAATAAAAAAACTAAAATTATATACAGTTATAATTTACTTTGAAATATAAATATTATAAAGTAAAAAAAAATTCTTTCTACAGGAAATTTAATAATTCTATCAAGTAGATCAGTTTATATCCTTCGTCTATTCAACAATTTAATGATACAGATAATAAAAATATCCACAACAACAGCTACGATGACAATAAAGAAAAAAAAAATAAAAGCACACACATATTCTCCTGCAAATGCATTGAGAGTCTTGGCCTACCCTAACCAATCTCAGTTATTGAAAAAAAAAATGTCACAGAAAATGCTGTACAAAAAAGTTGAAGAGAATGAATAAAAAAAAAATAAAAAAAAAAATTCAGGAAACATCCTAAACAATCGTCATCCCTAGAGATATCCATATATAACTATACAGATATATTCACTCTCTCGCGCGCGAGCCATTTCATTAAAGAAGTGTTCTCCTTATATATATTCGCTAGAGGAATCCATCCAACGAAAGAAAGAACGAAAGAAAGAAATAAATATATACATACATATTTCCGGAGTCTCAATGCAATACAGAGCAAAGATTGGCAATGTGCCAACATAACAAAACCTAAAAATAAAAAAAAATAAAAACATGTCTCTCTCTCTCTCTCTCTCTCTTGTTCATGTGTCTCTTTACATTTTATTATTATCATAATCGTTTCGTAACAGCCCGCGCCAGTACAAACAGTGCCATATGGCACACACAAGAAAAATGTTGAACGAGAATTTGAGTGAGTGAATGAGTCGATGAGTGTGAGATGAACTTTTATATATACTTACATATATATATATATGTAGTATGTATATCTACACTCACGCCCATCCCTTTAATTCTGTCTATTGCGCTCCCTTTTTTTTTCTCTCCTTGATTTTCTTTTCTCTCTTACATTAAGCGAACGTGACCAACGCACGCCCATGTAATCAACAAAACCAGGAGTTGAATTCTACCCCGCCCTGCCCTGCAACTACTGCTCTTGTAAATGTGAATTCGTGTAGGTACATGTCTCACTCTCTCAATTGCGACGCTTTTATATATTTATATATACGTATACTCCTCCCTCCCTTACGCAATCCCATGCGGCCGCCGACATGGCAAACCGTGATTAACTTTTCGCCATTGCACCCTGTCACTGTATGTGCTACTGCACCCTCTACTACTATTCCGCCTACTGCCATTCATTTGCCATTCATTTGCGTCCGCACGGATTACGCTTATAGATGAGTAGTCCGAAGCGACCGACTGACTGCCAACCACCAATGAGACTATATACTGGATCACGTTTTTTTTTATTATCTATTTTTTTTTTTTTTTTAATTTCGATAGATTGCATTTTTTTTTCTTTTGCACAGCACGAAACTACCTTTTATCATATGAACATGGTAATTTACATTCAACGAACAGAAAAAAAAAACAAATGATAAATGATAAAATATAAAAATATTCGATTGAAATATAATATATATAAATTTGAAGGAAAATTGAATATGTTATGGATGAACTATTGAATGCGTGTTAATGACAATATAAACGTGATCTTAATTTAATCGAAGGGGTCTTTGCCAAAGATGATGATGATGATGCAGAGAAGAATATATTTGTACACACAGATATTCAAATATCTGGCATGTGTTCGCTCTGTTGCTTTGGATTGATATGCGAGGCATTGTCGTGTCATCGTATAACGCAAGAGATGATCATCAGATGAGAAAGACGAAGAGAGTGAGAGAGAGAGAGAGAATCGTTTGACAGCTAAACTCCCCCTTGTGCTATCGGACATTAGACTACCAAATAAGTAGGTACGTGCAAAGCACGAATATACATATACACATTCATTGTACGAATAGAGTGAAAGTCACAACACATACACACATGTACAGCGAAACGAGAAGAGAGAATTATATGAGTGAGAGTAAGGGTCTGTTTCTCTTTTCTGCGTCCATGCGCCCGCATGCCGGCACCACCCCCAAGGGGATGCAATCAGAACGTTTCAATCAACAGTCACTACGGAACAACCCCCGCACATGTTTCGTACGAAGATTCGGAGTAAAATCGTCATTACTTTATGCGTATACAGCACAGAATTATGTGTCGATAGAATGAGAATGACGAATGTTGAAAGAATTATACATAAACGGGGGGAAAAAAAGGAGAGAACTATATTATTGGGGTTCCATCCGATTATTTCTGATAACCAACGGGCATTAAATCTTCAACTGAAGTGGATATGAAAAACCCTTTTCGAAATATCTCATTCCATCATTCGTTTCTCGATTGGTTTCAAAAAAGCATGAAGAAGCTGATCGAGTCCAATATATATGTGTGTATGTGTGTGTGTAAAGTACCGTTAACCTACCTTGAATAAAAAAAAATTGATAGCGGTTGATCGAAGAACCCTATAATATGTATATGCCCAAATCGAAAATTCCTTCGGTGACTGAGGCAACCGATAAAACGGCAAAAATCCACAAGCAATTTTTCGTCACCCTCACCGGGAGTTGGTGGTAAGGTTTGCTGTATATGCTTAGCAGAAAGAAGCGCGATAAAGTCAACGACTCACTGCCTTATTCGCGCGTGTAAGTGCCTTTTTGGGTGTGCGCAAAACGAAGTAAGCACCAGCATCAGCAGCTATAGTAGTAGTAGTAGTAGTAGGAGAAGAAGCAGAAGAAGAAGATGACAACGACGAGTAAAGGTTGAAGAGAGAAGAGAAAGTGGATGGTCTATCAGCATATTTCAAAGATAAGCTTGGCCACCCATACAAGCAGCCCCTTTTTGCAGAAGCTTGAGACGCGGCAACAGCTTCCAACGCCGGGCCATCAGCCATAATAACAATCCGATATGATTACGCCATAATCGTAACGTGAAAACGAGCGAGTGAGACGCAGGGGAAAAAAGAAGGGTGAGTGAGATGAAAAACGTCGACGTGGGGAAAATTACGCTCAGAGAATTGAGATACCGTGTTTACGTCTTCTAAAGTGTTCACATAAACAATATTTAATAGTACCCAAGAGACATTAAAAATTTCCTCCATTGCATTTATAAATTCACTGATATAACAATATAATTTTCCAGCTCACACATAGGATATAAATAAATGAAGTAAAAGACAATTGACTTACAGTCAAAGATTCATGTATTACATTGAGATAATTATATAGACTACGTATAATATAATTAATATAATAGAGAGGATTTTCACATTGGATATCGTCATTAAGTTCAATATAATTCTGCAATATAGTACGTAAAGTTATGTGTATTGAATTGAAGAGGAGAGAGATGAGCAATCTGGTTTACACGCACTAATAATTTCGAAAATTCCACTCGATAATAATCGAATATTGCGCTATCGCTAGTTAGCGCAAAACCAAATGACAATTGATAATTGGAATGTGAAAAATATACGGAGTGATGAACATGAATAAATAGATTTCTCACTAATGTATATATACATCTGTTTCCATCACGTTTGTCATATACGACAATGACACGATATGGCCTTTAATACATTTGCGGTGAAATAATTGGCAAATCAAGAGAGCATATTGACAGAGCACTGCATATATGTATATTATATACATATACCCACGATACCCCGATGATTGTTACAATATTGAATACCCGTCAATGTAATATTATTACATATAAAATGAAATTTATAAAAATTGCTGATGTTGAAATTCATTCCAATTTTTATCTCACGGATTTTATCACAATCATTTTGTCAATACTCTTTAGAATTCAATGGAAATGTAATAATCGTAAGTAAAAATGAAGAAAAAGGAGTGTGATACGTCGTCAAAGTGGTGCTGAAGAGTATAAGAAGAAGGAGAATGATGGAAGTAAACTACTGTGGGTCGTCATCTTGAAGGCACGCGCAGCCAAATGGGTATATATACGCCTAAAGGTGCAGCAGCACCAAAACTATATACCGTTATGTATTATATATAAACGTTATATATTTCTATCTACATATATATGGTGTTCTCGGGCTTCCAAACCCCCGGACAATACGCCCTTGACGTCACTCTCAATACCACAACGACGACGACGACGACGACGGAAGGGAGAACGAGGGACTTAGGATCGCCGGATAGAGAGAGCTTGGGGGTGCGCGCGACGGAGGTGAAGACGAAGAGCGACGCCAAGAGCTTTTTCCAGAAGGAGGCTAGTGATCATCGATGTGCGGGGGCGCGATGAAGAGAGAATGAAAAAAAAAAAAAAAA
>JAQQBS010000002.1:1498032-1521522 GCA_030347275.1 Microctonus aethiopoides | reverse complement strand
GATGTAAACCAAAAAAAAAAAAAATCCAGAGAAACGAGAAAAAAATTATTATTGATTGAAGATCTTTTTCTACTCTCCATATTTTATATTCTCATCCAGCCATAAAAGTAAGATTATATATACATATAAACTAATAATAAAACACTATTATATTAGCTAATAAAAAATTTAATAATCATCCTGTTCACTTAGTCCAAATTCTAAATATTGTATTACAGATTCACGTGGAAAATATATAAATAACGAAGGACAATTTAAAATTGCAAACGACAATGGTGATGTCCAGAGCAATAGGAACATATCGGCCGCACCTGACTCTAAACGACGGTACTGACGACCAACCGCACCACCATACTACCACCACCATCATCATCATCATCATCATATACCATATTCTCATTGCTTCCTCCCTTTCTCCCTATATTCACCTCTTCTATACACAACGACGTCGTCTCCTGCGGCATATTCGTAGTACGTGGTATGGCACTGTACCAGTATTATCCGGGCCGCACTATCTGATGACCCGCCCAGGGCTGCGTCTGACAGCAGCCGGGAAATGAGGACTTTCAGGAGTCGGTGGGGTGGCTCTGTGTGTTGCGTGGCGCATAGGTCCATGACGTTGGTGTAGAGAGGCAATGGGTTTTGGTGAGCAACAGAGAAACATGATATTACAAGAGAGAAGGACGAAGAGAGATAAATATGGGGATGACTTTCGAGGGGGTACGTATACGTATAGCTATGATAAGAGGATGGGGACCAAGTCTTCTTCGCGTCATGCACTTAAATATGTACGGAGATAATGCCGTCGAGAGGACCCGAGGCTTTCTCGAATGTAATGGAACGTTCCAGAGTGTTTCAGACAGTTTGTTTACCAGCCAAGAGTTTATATATATATAATATGTACGTCTGATATAAATCCTCGTACCATTTATATATACGTATAATATGTATATTGTATATTATATAAATAAATGTAGAAGCTGTATGTGTTGATATGTATATCTTTAATAAACATTTTTCTTTTTTATTTCATTGACGATATACAGGGTGTTATAAAAAGATGGAAACAGAGAAAAATCTCGAAACGTACCCCTCAAACAAAAAAATCAAAAACACGTATCTGATATTTTTCGAAAATCTATCACCCAAAAAAAAAAAAGGACTTGAATCAAGTCTAAAATCGACTTGTGTCTAGGTTTAAATTTGAAATTTTCTCGCTGTAAAATTAATTATTCGGACAATACCTTAAGCCAATATTAAAATTAAATTAAATTTCAGTTTTATTGTTCAATTGATAAATTATTTAAACAAATATAAAGTGTCACAATTCACACGTAAATGTGCATATTTAAATAACATAGGAAAAAATTTATTTTCCAATTTTATTCAATTGGAAAAACGAAAATTACGAAGAGCCACCTTTAAATATTAAAATTAAGAGCTCCGCTTCAAACAGGCTTCTTTTTTTATCGACCAATAAGTTTTCAACCCGATTTTTTGATGAAAAAAAAAGTTGCCCAAAAAGTTTTGGATCAAGAGTAAAAACAACTTGAATCAAGTTTATTTTCGACTTATCCCTTTTTACGACTGATTTAACTCAAGACATGTGTAATGTCTTGAGTCAAGAATATTTCAGACTTGTATCAAGACTATTTGTGTCAAGTCGGAAACGCGACTTGATTCAAGACTTTTTTTTTTGGGTGATTTATTGATATTGTGATGAAGAAACTATAACATCATATGATCATTATTCTCCTTAAAATTATATAAATTTATTTAATTAATTAGAATATTAAAGCTGAAGGGGTTGAAAAAAGTTTCATATAAAATTTAAAAAGTCATTATGATAGCTTGGTCTGTTTACAATAGCGATTGACTAAAATATACGATGAACAAACAGACGCTTTAGCGATATATATTCGTATGTTAATGCTCATTCTCCCTTTGGAATAAATGATTTTATTATACATGTATGTACATAAAAGCACCAACACGTCTTATTCAAAGTGAACGAGTGGGGGATTTTAATGTGTAAATACACATTGTCAATTTTGTTGGATAGTACTTGATAAATTTTTTTTTTTCCAATTTAGTAGAAGAGGATTAGTCATTATCATACAGATGGAAGTAATATTTATATGTATTGTGACATATTTTAATTCATCATTGTATATTTAGTAGATTAGTAGTAAAATTGTGGGGATATATAAGCATTTATTAAAATGAATATAAGTTCTATCTACAGCTTTTGATAAACCTATATGTCATCTTAGAAGCAAGGACAAATTACCATTGGATTAATTCCTACATTTACCCAGCATTGTGCCTTATCGATAATGATTTCCTGGAAATCTTGGCTACAACCCCACTTCGCTCTTTCCCATTCTAACTCATTCAACTTTTGCTCCCTTTAGGCTTTCTCTCGCTTGAATCTGACCCGCCTCTTCTTAGCCAACTTGCACACCATACCACACCCGCCTTCGCTTCTCGCGTCTCTTCCTCCTCCTTTTCTTAGCGTCACTCGAGAGTCGACCCCAGGGTTTCTGGGACATTTGGGAGTGAGCCGCAGTTGGCAGAGTAAGGAACGTAGAAAAGGTGAGAGAGAAGTTGAATGAAAGAGTATATGAGGGATATGAAATAAGAGCAAACGAGAAAGAGAAAAGAATGAAAGAGACGAGGGAGGAAGAGGGCGTCTCCTTGCCTAGCTAAAGCCTGGAGGGGGTTTACGAATACAATAGTTTGAAATATTCGAGCGACGGGCAAGAAGTTGCCCTCGCGTTGGTAATTAACGAGTTGAAGTTTGGCGTCGTTGTGCGACGCTCTCTCTGCTGCCATAAGACTCCTGGCATCCATTAGCCGAGTGCCATGGTTACCAAGGGAAAACAACTCGTTTTTGGCTGTTCAAACGCGCACAGTATATACATCCATAATATATAACTACATCTATACTTTTGAAAAATATATTATTCATTGTAGCATTTGTTGAAATTTTAATTAATGAACGATTAAATGAATTCATTTAGGTATACAATTGTTTGTATATATTTGTATATATATACTGATTGAAATACCAGTTGTCATTTCAAGTTTTGTCTGTTGTTACTATTTCGATTATTGATTTTCACCCTTTTGTATGAGAATAAAGATTAAGACAAAAAGCAAAATGATATATCTACATATATTAGTCTAGAGAGAAAAATGATCGAGCTATGGAAGACCACACTATATAAACCTTGTAGGGAATTTCTGGAAGAATACATTCGTATATGTATGAATGTTTAGATATGATTCTGTATATGGGTTGTTTCATTGTTTCATCTCAACAGTTGTGGCGCTATGCCTCACCGCCATTTTCTTTTTCGCATGGGTTCTCTTATTTTTTCAAGCGCAAGCTAACTCTGATGCGCCCCAGCTAATAAACCTACGTACATTGGCTTCGTTCGAGCAATGCTCACGGTGCCACACGATGGAAGAGTGAACTGGGTGAAAGAGAGCGCATCCTAACGACGGATGATGAGCTCCATGTGCCGCAGCAAGTAAACAAAAAGAAAATAAAGATATATACAAAAAAAAAAGGCGCGAAGGGACAAGCCACCTCTTTTATGATATATAAGAGGTGAAGCAGAGGAATATTATAGTGTTGCTATAAAAGAATATAAGAGGACGAATAAAAAGAGAATTGTTCGTGGTAATCGGACCAAAGTTTTCTGCCAAGAAAAATACACGTGCACAATGTTTTGAGCCCTTGTTATCTTGAATTTTCAATGCAGGTGACGTGTTTGGTATATTATTTTCTTTGGATTTTCTCGGGCATCCTCTAGATAAAACCCTAGCACGATGGTAATAAATAATTGCACAGTATTTTGTCTTGGATACTTGTGAGTGTAAATATTCGCTATTGTTCATTTTTCATACGAGTCAACGCTTTTTTTTATTTTTCAATATATATTGTTGGATGTATCGCGCAACAGTAGAGCTTTTAGTGTTAATACAAGTTGAATGATATTTCCCTTTATCATTTTCATTTTTCTTTCAATCTATAATTCGTCATCGTTGCAATATTAATCTTGTCAAATTCTCAAAGCTTTATCAATATCTATTTTTGGCCCTTGGATAAATTTTTCAACTTCTACATCGCGCCCTAAATATTATTTTTCACAGTGTTATGTGAGAATAATGCCAGACGGTACAGTGTCTCTCTATATATATATATATTCAATGTATTACCATGACTCTGTACATTTTCATTACATATACAAACAACATACGCTCAAGCAAATTGCGATTTTTTTATTATTTCACGCGCGACGTGTCAGTCTTAGGTTTCATCATTATCCTTTTTTTATTCATTTTTTTTTCTACAGCCCGCCCTTCTTGTCTACTCGCGCGCATTTACACAGTCTCTCATCGTAGTTTCCCCAGTGAGATTACAACAAAAAAAAAATGTGAAATATATATACACGCAACGTTCACATGGCAAATGTCAAAGCAAAAGGTGAAAGCTTGTCGGTGAATAGAACAAAAATAACGAAAGACTATATGTCCATATAAATATGTGTATGCAGTATATATACATATATATAATATCTGCTGGTGCATGGGACTATATATGTCGTGCGTGTAATTTTTTTACACATTATAAACATTGTATAAATAATCTGAAAGTATAAAAAAAAAAAATTTTTTTTAAATTTTTTTTGTAGAAATTTTTATTTCTTTCACTAAAATCACAGTTGCATAGTGAAAAAACGAGTCCATTTCTGCACTAAAATAACGTGATATTATATAAGATTATACAAATTATTTTTATTTATTTATTTACATAAACATATATACTTGGAAAAATATAAGTGCGAATTGCGACACTCCCCTTTGGCCTTTCGTTATTTTTCAACACCCTTATATAAACTACAACAACAACATACTACACACGCACTACAACCATAACCATATATATAATACTTGTATATATGTATATATGATAAGAGAGGTGAGTGGCGATGCGTGTATAACATGCGGACGCGCATACTAATTACGACGGGTTCCATTTTGTAATTCGCGCCCTTTCGCCTCACAGCTGCAATATAATATACACAGAAAAAGGAAAAATACCGAGTGAAAGAAGTGAGAAGAATCGCACCCAGGACCGTATAACAAATGTGCGTTACACGCGCGGGGAGAGACACACGTTCATCATCATGCCATTTAATTTTGAAAAATAAAAAAAAGGAAGATAAAGAAAAAATACGTATGTATATAAAGATATATATCTATATATGTATATATGTATATATAAGGTATGTGCGGATAACAAGGGCAGCTACCTAAGAGATATTTTCAGTAATATAAAAAATATCCAAATTAATCATCAAGTATTAATATTAATCGTTATTTGAATACATTTTTTATAAAATGTAAATTATAAATTATAATTTTTATTATAAACAAATAAAAAATTAATCATTTGTATCATTTAAGCCTTAATTATTACCCGTGGGTACTTTATAGCAATCTGAAGCTATTACTATTTTTTAGTAACTCAGTATAAAAATCTTAATTTTTATAGCAATTAATGTTAATTTTAATTTTTTTTTTTTTCATTTTGATTGAAGAAAAAAAAATCACGACGAATTTAACATAAGTAATATATGACAAGTGTAATAAATTATAGTAGTACAAAACAATTTTATCTTCACTGAGAAAAAATAAAAAAAAAAAAATAATTCATCGATTTTTTTTTCTCCTTTCCATACTCGAGTCCGTTGTGAAAGCATCATTAATTAACAACACTCGGATTCTCACGAATGGTACAAATTCCTTGTCTCTTCCAGTCTCATTTTATAACTTCTATATATACGTACATATACATAGTGAGTAAAAAAAAAATAGAGAATAAAAAATTGTCGCTTCGATGTCAATGGTCCTCTGCTCATTACTAATTACATTGACACTCTCTCCCGATGATGTACATCATTATATGTCACTCTGCCTTCTCATTTCGTGCACATCCGGAACAAAAATATAGCCACATCAAATTTAATTCATTATTATTTTTTTTTTTAATCTAATAAAATTCTAATTAAAATTATTTTTGTTTACACCACAAATTTCTTCTTCTTTCTTTAATATATATTATAACGTCACTGACATTGTATAAAAAATGTTTGTGGATATATACATATAATAGGGTCGACTGAGAATATATATGAGAAGGAGCAAAGCACGAGTCGACGACGAGTGTTTATTTCACTTCCTTTTTATTCGCAATTAGGGGCGTCGAGACGCTTCGCGACGCTACGTCGCCCTTTTGCCTGTTATTTAATTGGAATATGCAATTGAATGACACTTGGCCAACGCTCTTTTTTCCTCCCTTGCCTTCAATTCATCTTGATACATATACACGAACATGTATACCAGACTGCAGACACATTTTAACTCTGTTATTGTGTATAACAAAATGCATTTTTCTTCATCTAACCAAACTCTCTATCATTTAATATAATGTTTAATAATATACAATATACCATTACAAAATTATATTAACTAATAAAATAAAAATAACCAAGCAAAACTTTAATCTTAAACTATTATTTAATTTTATACAAATTAATTATTATTAAAATTAATAATATAATGTAATAATAAAAATTGCCATTATTATATTAATACAATAGAGTCGTTGGCTTTTTTTTTTCTTGTCAATAAACTCTACCATGACATTATATTGTAGTGGATAAAGCAGAGGATCTTCCTCGCAGATGATTGACAGGCATTTTTCCCTTTTTTTTTTTTTCTTTTTCTTTTGCTTTCTTTACCCCCCTTCATCCGTTCTTTCTTTTCTCGTCTTACAGAGATAGACTCAGAAGCCGACGAAGCGTTGTCGAGACTTGGCGCAAGATTTCTTATATATATATACTCCTCTCAAAGTCCATAAACATCATTTCCGCGGTGTATATAGCTGCACGCAAGTCTCTATATAAATAATCTATACAGCTTTGGGCTGTCTCATGGAGCCGCGCGGCGGACGATATTTTCTATTGTAAGAGCACCGGATAAATTCAGGATGATCCTGCGGTATTGTCGACGTCATGGGTCCACGCCTCCTTTACTTTTGGCCATATATAAAACGACGCGGGGTTTACACTTAGACGAGATTAGAGATTAAACGTGTGCTACGAGTAACGCCAAAAGATTATACACCGAGGTCATACAATCTAGCAATAAAAACAACCATACAATAAATGTGTCTGTCTATAAATAACTAGAAATATTACGTAACATTTTACTTTAGATAATAAAAATATCCCAAATGATTTTAAAAACACGCGACGCAAAATGTAGTGACAAAAAAAAAAGCAATAAATATAATCAAATAAAATTTTTAAAAAATATATACCAAGTGCATAAAACTCACTAATGAGACGAACTATATGTAAGCGTCGTTTTCATACACATATATATATTTTTTATAAACTAAATTTGAAGTTATCCTATAGGATCTTTTCACAGTTGAATACGCCATTATTGTTATAAAAAAAAAATAAAGTGAAATAGGAAATTGGAAGTAACTTTATTCATAGTAATCCTCATCTTCCAACCTCTACATACAAACATAAAAACGTTTTAATAAATAAATGATGATAATAATAATGATAATAATGAGGCTGCAGAGAGATATAAATATATATATGGATACTAAGATGGTTGTGTGGTGTAACTTTTGTGCTTGCAATTGTAGCATTCGCGGGGCGTAAACGCGCACTACGGCAAAGGGGGTGAATTGAAAGCACGATGAGGTCATAAAGAAAAAAAAAAAGCGTCATATATGTGTATATATATATTACGTTTGGATGCGGAAAGTGGCAGTCGCACGCGATAGCAGCAGAAACCGCAGCGAGATGACACTCATGCTGTCGCTAATTGGGCCCTCGAGGTGACATTTCTGCCTGAGAAGAATGTATACGCCAACAGCATGCGGCAAGCATCAGCGTCGTCATCGCGTCGTCAAAAACATATATAGAATAAGGGGACGAATGGCGACGGAGAGGAAAAAGTATACTGCGCTTGGTGGTGTCGTTTGAAAAGGGAGGTGGCTTTTTGGGCGTTGAGCGTAAAGAGTGGCCTGAGAGAGGGTGATGAGAAGCGAGGAAAGGGGAAGAGGATTGTGTACGCGCACACGTAGTTTATAGCGGGGGTGAAGAGGACACACGAGAGATATCGCATTAAATCTTACCGGGTATACGCCTCCACTGCCGTGCCACCCTTTTTTTTTTTTTTTCTCATCCCTTTCGTAGGCTTCATTACGTTTCAATATGATGGAGAATAGTGGAGGCTGTGTGGGGTTCGCTGTATTTGCTCGCTCACGGGTTATTATTCGTCAATATGAATGCGAGAGAAAAAAAAATGTCACGACATATAGCGTATTTTTATAATTTTTGAAGTGAAAACTTCTTTAGCATCGTTGTGATTTGAAACTCGATGAAACGAAAAAGTGACAGTAAAAAGAGACAGACACATAAGTTCATTTGTTTATTTATAATAATATTCTTCATCACTACGATCATTACTAAAATCTACAATTATCCTCTTCCCGCAATTTTACATTCGTCTCATTATTTTGAAGCCCAAATTTTTGAAGGTTTCACTTCTACCACGTGTGTTTTATCACACAGGATTTTTTTTTTTCCTATCGAAATTGAGAAAGAAATAAATAAATATATTTTAAGGACTTACCAATTGTGAAAAGAATTGAGCGCAAAAAAGCTGAGTTTGAAGCACTGGATTTAAGATAACTAATTATTTCTCATTTCCAAAATGAACCACACTTTTTTGAAGTATCCGTCGTCTTTTTAAAAAATAGTTTAGTTCACATTTTTTTCTACTTTTTCCACTTATCAACACTCATTAATAAAAGTTCTTAATCATTCCCAAATTCAACCACTTCTTTGAAATCTAACTAATAATTATATCTAGATAAACTAATCGTTTAAATTTCCAACTATAGATACTTGACTAAAATTTAAATAAAAAAACTAACTGTTCAAATTTCACACTAAACTCGAACTAAATTCTCGCATGGATTCTTGGCGTAGATCATGGTGGATACCGAATCTGTATCATCTGCAACAAAAAACAATTACGATGAGAAATACAAGCACAATTGTATAACAAAAATAGTTACCTATTTACGTTTTTGAATACATAAAAAGTACGAAAATAGCCATGGGGTGGAAAACTATCAGATACATGTATAATAGAAAGAAAGGGTATACGGTATACGTACAACAACGAGATAGAAGCGTTAAAATTAAGCGTTATGCTTAAGCATTACGGGAAATTATCTACGTTACAGCATGGATGCGCGCGCTTGCACAAGCTCAGCATCTTTTACGATGCAAGAATGGGAACAAGAGATGATACTGATGACGGTTCGTATATAAATATATATAGGTACACAATACACATATACATATACGCAGCTTGGTTTTACCCTCACGATGCGACGAATTTATATGTACGCACATATATGTATGTTTTATTGTTATATTCATACCATTTACAAAGACGTTCTGGAAATGGCCTCGTTAAATGTTTTACTACTTCACATGGATCACACCTATTGGACTTTATACGCACTCTACATGCAAAACTACGATATATATCAGGGTAATTTTTTGTTTTTTTTTTTTGCTTTTTATTTTTTTTTCAATCGAAGTTTGATTCTTTTGGCTGGTTTTCTTTCATTACTTTATGTTTTTCTGTTATATGAAAGTTGAACGGATAAATTTTTGAATTCCAACACCTCGAGCGAGAAAAAGTTGGACCTTTGCTTGAGACCACACGATGCGTCTCCATAACAAAGTAATAAAGAGTTCTTTTTCTTATACACCACAAATGGGCAAACTTTTATTCTTCAACTTTATATAACGACACTTTTGCCACTTTCTTTTCGTCTTTAGATATAACGGAAAACCAAGGAAAAATATATGATCTCGAATTTTATAAATTTTCTCAAAGTATGCATAAATATACGTAGTTTTAAAAGTCGTAATGATATATAGTCAAAATTTTAATTCGTAAAAAATTAACAATCTTTTTTATTAATTATACAGTGTAGATGTAGGTAAATATAGTTGCATCATTGGTACGTTAAAATATGACTTTTTTTCCCCGTTACTTCGTAGATTATTATTATTAATAATCCATTACTCTTCATACAAGTCTCTTATAACCAATAGAAAAGAAATATTACGAACTCTCCGTCAACTTGCCCCAAATCACCGTGACAAGCTTTTTTTTTTTCCCTACTTCTTTCATCTAAAGTCATTTTACCGACTCATGAATGAAAGCGAATCGAAGTGGCTCTCTCGAGTTCACCACAAAAAGAAAAAAAATACGATAATAGTATAGAAAGAAAAAAAAAATTGTCGAATTGGAGAATGGATCGAAACACAAGAGCGGGTCAATCTTTCATGGGGTGCGTATAACTCAAAGATTATTGTTTCGCGGTAAATAGCAAAGGTTTTATTTTTTCAGCATGACCCGAAAGTGTAAATATATGTATAATTCTTCTCACTATACATATAGGTATATTGAAAAAGAAGAGAATTTTTGAGAATATAGATGACTTCAGTAAAGTAAGTTTACCGTTCATTTTTCTAGCAAAGAGCTGGCAATTATTCACTCCGCTTACGCGCACTTTTTTTTTCCTCCTATTTTTCTATAGGGAATTAAACCTTCTTTCACGTCATTGCATGAGCGATTGAGCCAAGACTCGCAGGTGAATGAAATGCTGTAGTAGTGCATAAGACAAAATTTATTCTATCCAATATTCATAGTGTAAAATAAATTAAATTTTTTGCTTGCACGCATTTAAAAATAAATACCAATTTGTGTTAATACATAAATGAGAAGAGAAAAAATGAATAGGATTATAACTTTTGAGAGTGTTCCTTTCGACCTTGTCAATAGTTTAAGAACGTCATCGATCCGAGTCGCGTGTCAATCCTTTTGACAGTTTCATCTCAAAGCAAAGTCTTAAGACCCGGATATGTAACGAAAATATATTCAAACGCTTATATATGCACATCAGTCTATATATTGTGTATATATAAGTATAAGTGTGCAAGGCAAAAAGAGTCCTTTTGCACGCGGTATCTTCTTTATTGGCTATGGACTCCTTCGGACATTTCTTGAGAGCTCCAAGGAACACCTGCCCCGAACCTCCCCCGCCGTCCATTGACGGGTTGAAATATGAAGGTCCCATGGGGAAAAAGGACACCTGGATTTTAAGTCACAGTCAATGGACACACTGGTTGAGAACGGTCCGCTTCGTCATGGAGACGCCATCACTTTTAGGCTTCGTTTCTTTCCATTCTTTCTTTTTTTTTATTCTCTTTTATAATTTTTTTTTTTTTGTCCAACAACCAGTGAATATTTCTATAAATACACTTATCTTATTTACTCTAACGTGTTTTTGTCGCAAAAATACTTGAAATAATCTCTGTCAAGTGCGGGCACGTGCACACGTGTATAGCAAAAAATTTTAAAGTTTTCAACTGAAGAAATAGATATTTATTATAAAGTTTCTGTGTAAAATCGATCGATAGTTTTTATGATTTAATTTTTTATTTCTTCGCAGTTATAATATATATGTGGAGATATATATTTTTTTATTTTTATATGAAATAGAAGGATGTGATACGAGCCAGTAACCTGCAGCTTTACGAATAAGGAAGAGCTGGACACATCATTATTCGACTGCCTCAGCACAATGATGACGAGGTGACTTGATCCTTTGATGCCGACAAGCGAAAAGGAAACGCATAACGTCATCCGGGTTTCAACCGCATACAATGTCAATGTAACAATTCAAGAATATTTATATATATATATATGTATATATTCTGTAACCTATCTCGAAAGTATATATGCGCGTTTGATATTTTAATGCGCGCCTTGATCGTTGAAGCGCGCGTAAAATATGCCAGTTAATGTCCCTCCACAACAAAATACTCATCTCATGCAACGTTTAATATTTATCCAACTCAATTTTTCAATATAATATACATATACACGCACACAAATATGACTCAAATATTTGCAGTGTAACGTGGTTAATCGATTAGGGAATTGGGCATTTCAGAATTTGTCACATAAAAATATGAATGATATTGAAATATCTTTGAGTTTATTCTAAAGTTTTCTTTTTTTTACTCTTTGTGCAGACGACCGAAAGATGATGAATGGAAAATGATCGGTGTATATGCAAAAAGAGGAAAAACGAATAGCCCCTGTTTATTTTTCCCCAACCCGCTATATATGAACGTTGTGACATCGCGAAAGACCTGAAGAGATGACCCGAAATGGTGTATAGTTCCGGATGATTAAGAAGGCAGAGGCGAGGGTGTGGAACATCCAGGTGTCATTTTATTATTATTTTCTTTTTCGTTCAGGAGCCCAAAATGACAAAAGAATGATGGATGTTTTTTGCTGTAATATATTATATATAATAATATGCAGTGCATATATGTATAACCAAAGTTTGTACAACACCTATATAGATATCCACCAACTCTAGCAACTACTTCAGAACATTCCATCGGAATAAAAATAGTTGAAGAAATAAAATTAACTTCAACTATACATTAATCTAAAAAACATTTTATTTTTCTTCACGAATTTTCTTCTCCATTTTTTTAACTAAATGTCGAAAAGTGCGCGCGGTCTTTTAAACATAAAGAAAGAGTCTTTGTCATGGACCATCAGTACTTGTGTTCTGTGGGGAGAGCGTGTGTGCAAAGGGGGACACGAAACAGGGAGAAAAAGACAGAGAGAGAGAGTGAGACCGGATGCCACCAGTCAATCCCTCAGCGGGCGGTCACACGTTGACGATGCCAAAAGTTTTGAGAAAAAAAATACCACGGTTTCTTTTTCCTGGTAGCCACAGTCGTGTAACGATATATAGTCTCTTGACAAACCCACCTGAATGTGACGATAATTGCATTCTCACCTGCAGATTTATATTTCCGGCCCCAGTATTCGTTCATGTATCTACACTTCTCGGAATCGCTCAAATAAATAAATAAATAAATAAATAAATAAATAAATATCTATATAAATTAATTCACCAAAAAATTTCATTGGTAATTTTATCAAAATAAAACAAATAAATTTTTCTAATCAAACGCCCAAAAACATTCCAAGGATTTTCTCCATTGGATATATACCACTGGCACCTGGACCCTCATTGGACCACGACGCCATTTCTTATATAAATCTCATCGACGATCGACCCTTCTCTACACATATAATAAAAATTGTGCTACCGAATCATACGAGTCACGTAACTCTAGCGATCATTTTATCCTGATGAGGCATATACACTTCATAGCCTGGCGCGCGTGTCTATAGCACCTGGCGAATTCAAACGATCTCCTCCAAAAACTTCTCTCTATACTGCTACTATTGTATACACATCATGTGTCTGTACTTTATAACATAGATATACAATATACCTACACACGAAATTTTTCCCTCTCACCTCAATCTTTATTTCTATTGTCGTGCACACCTATCGTCGCGTTCTCCTCGAGGTGATGCTCTATTGTCCCTTAAACATATATATATACTCCTGTCTTGGATGTAAGAAGATTGAAAGAGAAAGAAAATGCGGCCACGCGCGACTCACAAAAAATTTTTAAAGTCGTAACATCATAAGGAAATTTATCGACTTCCCTCTATACATGATTATCCATGCTTCTTTTTTTATTTATTAGATTTTATATTTATTTTTTTATTCATTTTATAAAAACTCTGGGTGGGACATTGAAATCAAACGCGCGCACGTTCTCACTGTATAATATAATTCTTTCAACGATATTAACAAAAGAAACGACACAGATAATATATTTATTAACTGACAATGTAATTTTAAATGATTTTAATTCATCAGTTTAACTAGGACAATATTAATTTCTTACAATTATATTATCTGTAGTTATATTTATATTGTATATATATTTATGTTTGGTTTCTTTGTTTGCTGCGATTTAGGTATATTTAGTAAAGCTTTTGTTACAATAGTTGAGATAAGCGTCTGAAAAAAAAAAAAAAAAAAATAGTGCCTAGGGAGGAAAGAGAGTGAGAGAGAGTGGTTGTGTGAATGAATGACCTTGACAAAACATCGCGGTTACGAACGAAGCCGTTGAGCCGCGAGAACAAAGAGGTTCTGTCGCTCTTTGTCCGAGAGGGTACCAACCCCTCCCTTTTATATTTATATATACATACACGCGTATATTCCTCTCACCCTCATCCGTTTTCTTTTCTATCTCAAGTGTACCTCAATCTCATATTATATTTCTCAATCGTTTTTCCATCTTCATTTTTATAATCTACAAAACTATTCAAAAAATTTATACAAAGGAATTATTAACATTAATAATTACTATTCGCAATAATATTATTATATTCACACTTGATTTGGATATTTAATTGCAATAAGGGAAGGAAATAAAATTCCAAATGAAAATTTGTGTAGTATAAAATAAAAATTCGTAGCGATGAATAAATTTGAATAACTAAACCTCAACAATTGAAGATCAATGAAAACAAATGGGTTTATATATATTTATATGTTTGTATTTAGGTATATATATAAAATGCACAAACTAAAGGACAAGTTGGGAAAACATTTAGGCAGGAGACTAATGCTTTTACCACCGAGCCCTCGAATTCACAAAACCCCTGTACTTCATCCATAATATGGGCACCAAGTGCAAATCAAGACATTTGTCCCAGAACAGTAAATACGTTTTGCACATCTCTCCCTCCCTTTTTGGTTCATGTTAAATAATAGAGTGTGAATGGCCCATATGTGTGATTACGTATACGTATGCACAATTCAACCCGCCCTTTACGATTAAATATACTCAACGCACTTATTTTGGGCGTTTCAAACCAATCACAATATAATATATACAACAATCGTTATATTATATTATTGTGAATTCAAGATTAATTTTGTTGATAAATATATACATCAACACCAACCTCTATCACCATGAAATTAATTTACAAAATTATTAATTCAAAATAAATAAATATCTCTACATATTAAAAAAAAAAAAGAGAATTCAAAATATTTTTCTATAAAAATCACATCATTTATAAAAATAATAACATAAATAACATCGTACAATGAACAATAAATTTTAATAAATAATAAAAAATATATATATTTATAAAACTAATTATCTTTATATATTAAAAGAAAAAAAATTGAAATAAATAAATAAATGAATAAATAAATAAATAAAAGAACAAGCAATCTAAAGTGAATGTTGGGTGGTACAGAAACAGAGTACTCTCCATCGCAGTCTGTCGCCTCAACAGAAGGGGGTGGTATCGCGAATTTAAAGCGCACGCGCAAGGGGTAAAATTCACCCCCGCCACCACCCAAAGTTACCGCGACTCTTCGCGCGCGCCACCCCTCTATTGATTTTGTTACATCCAGTGCCAAACCACCCTCTCTCCCATACTTTACCCTCCTCCTCCTCCTCTTCCTCACTCCATATACATTTTCTCCCTCACCCTCTCTTGCGTTTTGCAACCCCTCACGCGCTAGTACGGTCGAAGCGATACCACGTTCCAGCATATATAACATCTATATATCTCTTATATACACGTATGTATACATAATCTGAGGATACATATGTATTTTATTTATACATAGATATATATATATATAAACATACATGCGCTTTACTATTTACCTGGCCACCATGTAAAGACTGTACTGTACATGGGCCACGAGGCAAACATACATACGCTTTTGAGTACACGCTTGCGTAGATATGAGCCACACAGCACATATGTAGTAATGTAGTATATACTAGTATACACCACCAGGGATTCTGTCCACCTCATGGCTATGGCCGGGTGGGCTTTTACCCAAGCACTCCCTTATCGAGGTGATACAGAAAAGTTGATGAAAAAAATAAAAAAAAGAATGAAATAAAAAAATATTCAAATGAGAGTATATTTATTTTTATGTTTGTTTCTAAATTTTAAACTCTAGATTAAATTTATATTTTTATCTATAAAATTAAGCATTGATTATTTCAATATATTGTATTAATAAATAAATTAATAAAATTTTTAAATCAATTAACATATGTATATAATTATTTTTTATAATTAATTTATTATATTAGTAAAAGTGAATTTATGAAAAGATTTATGTGCTACTTTTGCTCTACTTTTTTCTTTTATTATTTTTTTATTTTTTTTTTTTAGGTATATACATTTATGTACAATCATGTCTTGTATATGCTTTTATTCATCCTTCTCTATACTCCATATATACTCTAGGTATTTTTTTTTTTTTCACATCGTCTTTATTTTTAGCCCTCAACTCGCTCTCGCTGGCTTGCACTTTATAGTAACGTCTGCTACTACGCGGCAACCAACCAACCGAGCCACTCGGTGGTCCCCAACTAGTTCAAGTACCACGTGCTCTCGTTGCGCCCTTGCGCTCACGTCCAACCAAGAAGTACTCAAGAGCATTTGCGGTGGATTTGGCGGTGCTCTACGCCACGCAACCCCACGAGCTCCACTTTACCGGTATAACCATGGACCTAGCTCTCTTTCGCCCCCTCATTCAATTCTCTCTCGCTCATATATATACTCACTTTCTCTTCTCTCATTTTCAAGAAGTCCCATATGATACCCCCGTGATAATCCCCCGCTTGTATATCGGAGGGTTCACAACCCAACTACGTGCCGCCATTGCTATATATGCTCTGTGGATTAGCGTGTGTTTCTCTCTCGCTTCTTCACTCAGTGCACTCCATTTTTTTTTTCCACCCTTCGGTTTTGCACATTTTCAATCTTTTTTTTTTCATTTTTTCCCTCTTTCAATCTCAATACTGGAAACCATGGAAACGATTCGCGATTAAACCAACCGTAGAACTAACAAAAAATAAAATGAAAGCGACAGAAAAACGTAACAGCTAAAATATATTTATGTATAAATAATAAATATATAAAAATATTTTTAGTTAGTTAATTATTAATTGTTCATAAGCAAATATGTGTGTATATGTATAATGAGAAATTTAGTTAAAAAAAAAAACTCAAGAAATAAACGAGGAAAATATATTTATGGCAATTGAAATTATTTTTTTTTTCCTCCACTTTCGTCAACTCTCTTGCTCTATTTTATTTTTATTTTTTTCTGTTTCGTCAATCTCGTCGACGAGAGGGTAAAATATTCAGATCGACATCTGGTAGCTCCGTTTGTACAAACGCTCTCGTCCGTTGAGCCGGCTACGGATCAAGTCGAGCGTGAGCGCATTCAAGGGCCTTGTTTCGTGGGATTGCGAGATTGTCTCGCCTCTCTCGTTCGCAAACGAGACAACGTCTTCCTATATATATTATACATATACATACATACATATATGTATGCTCTCATATTATATGTATACATAATGACAGAAGAGTACACATCTAATTTGCGCTTCAACTTCAGCAAAACAATAATATTTTTCCAATCATAAATAATCATGATTTATTTAATTTAAAATGTCAGATTTATTTACACGAAAATACAGACTCGCTAAAGGTTTAAAACTGATCCAAAGTGGAGCCCAATAAAGACCAATATTACATCGACGGGTGGTCTCGGCTATCATCCCCAATGTCCACTTCATGACTTTACTCACCGTAGAATTATTATACGACGTGCGATAGCCCTACACCATCCATGTATATAATAAACTAAACCTCAACTTTACCATAGAAAATCCCCACGAATTCGTGGACGTTTCATTATCATCTCAACGTGTAATACGCCTGGGACATGACAATGCTTCATTCTTGCATCGTCACCTTTGTATATATATTTACTTCTGATGTTTTACATAGTTATTAAAGTCGTCAGGAAAAGCTTCTGTTTATTATCATATAAACATTAAATATTATGAATAAAATTTTATCCTTAAACTATATTTTTATTTAATCACACAACTAACATAATATTAATGATAAATTATTAAAATATATATATGATATATATTTAATCAATTAATAAACTATAAATGCTCCTTGAAATAAATGTCTAAATGTTATTCCAATTCCCATAAAAAATGAACTATTTTTCCTTCATGTATATAAACGTTTGCGTGACTCAACTCATCATATTGTTTTGACATTAAATTCATTCCCACCCAAAAACGCATTTGTTCCTACGGTAAATAGAGGGAAAACAAGAAAGGTCTAATACATATATACACACACCATTAAGAGCATTAATGTTCATTATCAAGTCACCCTTTAGTTAAGCAACCTCTGATGTATCTCATTCTTGTCTATATAGTTTTATTATTATTTTTTTTGTTTTCCTCCATCGCGCCCTCGTGAGTGGGGTCAATTAATAGGGTGCCATTTATAAGGACAAACCGGGAATCTGGGAATCCGCAATCCGCTCTCGAAAGCAATAAATCTCAAGTCAGCCTCGGCGCAATGTATAAAAGTGGAGAACCCCTCTTGTAAGCTGGTTGTATTGTAGCTATTACTGAGCCATGCATCACTAGGTAACAACCACGCGATTTTTTTTTTCTTCATCTCACTCTCTTTCTCTCACTATATTTTCAATCTACATCCCCCAAACCAGTATATAGATAAAGAGAGGAGGGTTTGTTGGCGATGTTATGAAATAAACGAGAGAAAGCAAGAGCTAAAGAGAAAATGAATTTTGATATGGAAGGGACAAACACGAACCTCTGGGAAGTATCCCAGCTGATGTAGTAGCAGGATATATAGCGTGTATAGACCACCCAGGTGTTCCTGACTAAAGTCCAAAAACGATTACAAAAACTTATTTCACCTCTCCATAGATCTTTCAACATTTCGCCCACGCTTCAAAGATAATCGCAAACTATAATAAATAACGATTGAAATAAAGAATAAAAAAATAGAGAGAACGCAAAAAAAAAAAAAGGAAGAAATAAAAAATGAATATTGAAATAAAAATTAAATACTGTTGGATATATGCTGATGATATTATTCAGACAGCTGTTGCGAGTTTTCATCAACGCGAAAAAGGTTTCTAGAGAGTACAAGGATATTATTTATATATAGATTTATGTATATACAGGAATGCTGCTGATGCTGTCGCGCCCTCACTCAGCGCTATAGTAACAACACGGGGAAACATAGGGAAATCAATATGGCTTCCGTTGGCCGCATTCGTCTCTCCGTTCCTCTCTCGTCTCGTCATCGTTCTCGCGTCTCCTCATCTTGCTAACGTTCATACCCGATATGACTGTCCTGGTTACTCTCGCTCGGCCTTACTCGGGCGGGTGAACCCATTATGAGGGGGTGTTACTCCAGGGCCAATCCCCAACCACTCGCGAAAGCAAAAGAGGAGAGAAGCTGCTAGGGTTTCACAAGCGCATGTGCGTTGCTAAGGCCACCGGATGGGTCGTCGAGAGGACGCGCGAATCGGACGCTTTTTATCTCTTTCTCACTTACTCTCATTCATTTGTTTCTCTACTTTTGCAATGTACCATAATGCAACGCTTTTATTTTTACTTTTCATTATCACACGGGAATTTTTTTTCTTATTTATTTTTGTTTCTTGAGTGTAGTTTATTTTATGATAATATAAATAATTTTTCAAATTGATATTTGATGATGATTAAGAAACTTTTTAGGGGAATAATAAAATTATGAAAATTATGAGATTCGATTAATTGTAATGTTTTAGTAGGGATTATTGTGGAGTTGTGAATGAGAATATGGAGATGAGAATGTTTCTATTTGGGTGAATGAATTGATTTTCTTGACATTCTGAAACATTCTCAATGTTTCCCCAAGGGTGAATTGTAATGTTGAAAGCTACCTCTGTCGAAATAATTTGTAGAACTATTTGAAAATTGAACTCAATCGGTACAACAAATGTTGATGTATGAATCGATCAAGAAACCTACAGTTGGTATTCGTATTATGATAAAGAAGATTCCTACCTTTACCAAAAACCTACTTTACCAACAGCAGAATATGAAGATAGGAATTATTGTCATACTATTACCAATTCTTATTTGTACTGTGCATGTATTTGAATTATAAATTAATGTGGAATTCAAACGTTGGAAAATAATAACAAATCGTATACTTGAAAAATATATAAATACTTTTCAATGAAAATAATTGAAAAAAATGTAAAAAAAAAATATTATGAATTTTGAATTTATTATTGACTTGAATTATATGACCAAATCAGTCCAGGAAAATTCTGTTTATATTGGACTAAAGGTCACTTATATTATAACGTATTGTCATGCCAAAATAAATATACAATCACCAAAATCTTGATGGTTCCTTTGTGATTGTACATATAATACTTTATAATGTATTATCAAGTGACCATCATTGCATATCAGTTAGTTGCTTAACAATCGTGGTAACAGACTGTGTGCCGTTAATAAACATCTATATCTGTGTAATATTAAACGTGCTGTAAGTCCTATTAAAATTGTCAATTTTACAATTATAATATCTTGATTAATATTTATAAAATTCAATTTTTCTCTTTACAATCAATTTAATTATAATTTCTAATAATTTAAATTATTTTATTTAATAAAAAAAAAAAAAGTTCAGTGACCGGTGATTTCTTTAATTCATTAATTTTTTTTTCTATTTGCACAACAGAGAAAAAACTACACAAATAAAATGGCACTATCATTGGCGATACCACTATCGGGCATGGAATTTTGTCATTTTTATGGCATATTAAATCGATGTGAGCTTTTACCACCTGATCAACTAATATCGCCAGTACCAAGCACATTGAGTGATTCAAGTGGCATAAGTAGTCTAACACCACACACAGACATCACAACCTCATCGTTGTCGCCAATTTCTGATTATGAAGTACCACCAGAGGATAATAATTATTTTAATGCCAATGATCAACGGAGGATACAGCAGTCGTCACGTATGTTATCAGAACTAGCAAGTTTTCGTGAAATGGAGGCTTTTTACCGACGACTGATAACACCGTCGGTATCATCGCAAACTCATCAACCAATTGCCAGGCCAAATCAACAACGACTACTAACTACAATAACCAGACATAATTTAAATGTGAAAAATGATTCGAGGGTAATGTATGAAAACAGAAATATTTTAAATCTTGGTGCTAATCTACGAGGAACATTTTGGCAAATGAGATCACCAACGATACATGACTACAAGGATACTTTATTCTCTGATAATAATAGGATGGACTATTCTCAATCACCTGATAATCAAGATGAGGTATACAACATGAATTTAAATATAAAGAAAAAAATTAATCAATTTTATTAATTGATTTTATTTTTCAATTTTTTTTTTTTTATTATTTTAATTTCAGAATTACTGTTCAATCTGTAAATTTTGTGATTCATCTTGATAGTATCTCTCCGAAATCCTCATTATATTATAAATTTAAAGCAACTAATATTAATAATATATATAAATATCTATTTAAATTAAAAAATGCGGCAGCCAGTTTTAAAGACGATACGTTAAATTAATAAAATAAATTAATTTTATAAACGTTGAAACTAACAGACACACAAATCATATTTATTCCAAAACGTATAGACATATTTAAAATAATATTCAAATCAAATATAAATTTATCATACTTTACGTTTTTCTCAATTCATGTCTGTTAATTACAAGTAGAAAAATAATTTTTAAAACGACTGGTCACGGGCCGCAATAACCAATTATATCAATTTTAAAAACAAAAAAAAAAAAAAACAATTTCGCAATCTATATACAAAAATAAATATAAACAACTCTTACATTATATAAAAAAAAAAAAAAATGTAATATAACTTCTCCTAAATTATATTGTAAAGAGCAAAAAAAAAAAACTATTTTTTATAAATTAATACTAATATATATGACAAAAAAAAAGGAGCATAAATAACTCTGATTGCCTATTTTCATAGAAATAAATTTTTTTATACAAACCAAAAAAATTATTCATTTCAATATGTAACAAACACACATTATTTATTAACAAACAACATAATAATATTGTTTAAATAACCAATGCATATATTAATTAATTATTTATCCCTAGCATAATAAATATATTTATGTATATATCTTGAATATATTTTCATTTATCTAAATCTCCATACTGCGTTTACATATCTACATGTATGCAATTTTGACACGTGACAGTTTGCTCGATTTGATGCATAATCCACCGAAGAGCGATACACATCAATCCATCCGTTTACCTTCTCATCATTGCATACATACATCTATACATATGTATATTCTATCTGAATCCCTAGTCTAGTATGTCGTGTGGGGTGTATATACAACTACCGCATTTAGTCTCTGCAACCATTCAATTCCCCTCTCTTTCAACTATACATATTATACTATATTCATCACTATCAATTCCCTTTCCCCACTAATATTCCTCCACTTTACACTAGTGTGGAGCTCTTTCCACACTCACTCACTCACTCACATCACACATATTCCACATATTCATATAGAGCATTAGCAAGTGCGTGCGTGCGAGATGTGCACGACTATTCAGATATTGTTGTTATTGTTAAGGGAACAATCGGCCGTCAATAGGCCGCTTCGGCACAATGTATCTATTCAGGTGCAGTCAGGGGTGCTCACACTCGACAAAATTTTATTGATAAAAACGAAATTTTTATTATGATAAAAAAAAAAAATGAAGAAAAAAAAATAGAAGAAAATATAATCAATAGAAAGTAAATCAAACAATGAAATGAAATAGATATTCATTTTTGTGTATATGAATATATAGTAATCTGAATATAAATAATATTTTACAATTGTTATTATACAAATCAAAATATTATTGATTTTTTATATAAATATAATTAGAGTAAATTATAAAATAAATTACAAATGAATAAATATATGTAAATTCGTTCAAGTGATTTAAATATAAAGAATGAAAATGATAAGAAAAAATAGAAGAAAATAATTAATAGAAAATAAATCAAACAATAAAATAAAATAGATATTTATTTTTGTGAATATAAATTATATATAAAAATCAGAATATAAATAATATTTCACAATTGTTATTATACAATTCAAAATATTATTGATTTTTTATATAAATATAATTAGAGTATTTTATAAAATAAATAACAAATGAGTAAATATGTAAATTCGTTTGAATGATTAAAATAATTGAAAGAAAATGATAAAAAAAAAATAGAAGAAAATAATTAATAGAAAATAAATCAAACAATAAAATGAAATAGATATTTATTTTTGTGAATATAAATTATATATAAAAATCAGAATATAAATAATATTTCACAATTGTTATTATACAAATCGAAATATTACCGCTTTTTTTATATAAACATAATTAAAATATATATCACAAAATAAAATAAATAATGAAAGAAAATTATTATAAAA